>PVIU01003596.1:0-142050 GCA_004026605.1 Ondatra zibethicus
GAAGGGGAGAGGGGGAAGGAGAAGGGAGAAGGGAAGGACTGGGGAGAGCTTGGAGGAGTGGGAGGGTGGAGTTAGAAGAAAGGTGGATATTGGAGAAGGGAATAAGATATCTACATTATTGGAGTCATTTTAGGACTGGAAAGATACTTGGCTCTAGAGGAGATCCCAGGTGTCCACAGGGATGTCCCCAGCTAGGTCCTTGGGTGCCGGAACTAGCATTGTCCCATAGTCACGTTGATGAATATCTTGATCACCACCATAGAAATTTTGTCTGATGGATGGAGATAGAGACAGAGACCCACATTCACATCAGAGCAATGGACTGAGCTCCCAAGGTCCAGTCGAAGAGCAGAAGGTGGGAGAAGATGAGCAAGGAAGTTAGGACCGCAAGGGGTTGGACCACCCACTGAGACAGTGTGCCTCATCTAATGGGAACTCACCAAATCCAGCTGGACCGGGTCTGAACGAGCATATGATCAGACTGGACTCTATAAATGTGGCTTCCAATGGGGCAGACTGAGTAGTCATCAACAATGACACTAGGATCTATCTCTTCTGCATGTATTATCTTTTTGGGAACCTAGTCTATTTGGATGCATACCTTCCTAGGCCGGGATGCAGGGTGGAGGGCCTTGGACTTCCCACAGGGCAGGGCACCATGCCTTCTTTTAAGGAAGCAGCAGGGGGGAGGAGGGGAGTAGCTGGAGGGGACTGGGAGAAGGGGAGGAAATGTAAATTTTTTTGAATGGAAAAAATAAAAGAATATGGAAAAAAATAAAATCATTACCGTTTTCCTCCTTACTATGTGTTCTCTTTGGAAGGAAATCAATGCATGACTTCTTAACTGGTGAGATGTTTTCTCCTTTCTCTTTGGTATATTTATTTACATAATTTATGAATTCTTTAAATTTATTAATAGATCATTTACTTAAAACAATATAGACTTGTGGATACTTACTAAACACTTGAACTCTATCTCACTAATATTTCCTTCTTTTTGCTGTTCAGATTATTATAAATTTGTGCACTGGGGAGTCTTTCAGATGATATATCTGATACTTTGGAATGCACCAGCCATTGAACATAAGCAACTTAAGAAAGCATTTTTCTAACCTTCTGGTACTACAGAGTGCTATGGACAGTCTTTTACACTTCCTACCACAGACCTTGAATTGGCTGTTATTCCAAGAATCTCTGTTTCTTTTCAGTAAAGAATTGGCTAGAAATGAACATCTGGGTGCTGAGTATTCTTTGTTGAACTTTAATAACCTGCACCAAGTAATTGCTGGCTCAAGTTACAAAGAATAAAAGAAAGTGGAGCTGTCTTAATGAAACTCAGACTGAGAGCCTGTTCAGTAAAAAAATAATATGTGTGTCAAATGCCTCTCTAATCATTTTCATTTTTTTTTTTTGGTTGGCCATTCATTGTTGGTGGTAGATCTCTCTAGACAGAAGTGTATACCATTCTTCTTTGAAATCTAGATTTGCTTATAGGCCAAAGGCAAGGATAGGTAAAAATGTCCATGTTTGTTTCTCAGCACAGCATTAGGAGTAGATGAGAAGCATAGCCATGGCAAGACAACGGGTAAGATTCAGTGTCAAGGGACTGATCCAAAGAAGCAGGGACCAATCCAAAGAAGGTGGGTCACAGAAGAACTATGAAATCGAAGTGGAAAATGAAAATTTTAAGGTATAAAAAAGAAATACCAGAGTTGAAAGAGCTGTAATTTGTTCAACTGATAGGAAAGAAGATTAAAAGGGGAGGGACAAATAGGAAAAAAAAAAGGGATCAGATGTTAAAATATGTGCAAAGTGGGTCAAATAGGGGCATTTGAAAATATATTTGAGAAAAAGTCTGCAAGTAGAACCTTCTTCAGAAATAAAGAATTATTTGTCTGGTTAACCTATTGGTATGAAGAACGAGTAAAGAAAATCAAGATGGTAGATGGTTGAGGGTGGGCAGCATTCATTGTTCATATTTGTAGGCAAGTCTGCCATATGGTTTGTGACCTGAATTTGTCTGTTGGATATAATTATATTTGAAACAATCTTAAAATGTAAACATTTTAATAGAAGTTTGTTTCCATTGGATTTAGATAATAACATTGTATTTTCTTCCCAAACTCTGTTTTACTGTAGACATCTATAGTAGTTTGGGGCTTATTCACAGAGGCTACTCAAGTTCTTCAGTAAAAAATAAACTCAATGTAAAGATTCTATTTCAAACCTAACCATATGTAAGTCTTAATGACTTAAGGAAAAGGCAATTCTATAGATAACCCAAGTGACAAATAGAGTAGTAATTCAGAAATTAAAATACCAGCTGCAAGAACTCTGTTTTCATTTATATTTTATGATAACCAATAGAATCAGAAATTTGGTGTGAACTCTTGCCTGGGCTAGAGCCCTTCATTGGGAGAGGAAGTTGTTAACATGTAAATATATTGACTTTGACTCTTCTATGTCCTCAATTGGATTCCATGGCTTCTTCACCATCTACAAGAGGAGAGAGTGAAAACAAGGAATTGGATGGATCTTGCTGCTGCAATGAAAACAGATCTGCTACATGGACTTGGAAAGCTGACCATTCATCCCCCAGGATTCACTAGATTCTTCAGGGTTTCCCTACAGGGTCTCCTAGTTTTTATTTTCTCTTGTAAACTGTTCCCCAGCTCCTAGTCTGTCGGCAGTACATACTTAGCATCTGCTTGCTGAGGCCTTTTTCCACATTTCGTCCATGTTAGCACTAAGTCAGCTGTTCTGACATTTTCTTTCCTCACTCCCTGTCCTTGGGGAAATACTTAATCATTCTATGCTTTGAAGTTGGGAGTAGAGGTTATTTTCTGAGCAGCAATATTAGTGATGTGACCACTGTCAATGCCAATTCTCTCTCTATCTGCCATTTTTCTTGGGAACCAGAAACACTGTATCTTGTCCCTGACTTTGTAAAAGTCAGATGTTCCTATGAAGGCTCTTTGCTATATTTGGGATAAGAAGATTAGGAGTTATCATTAATTCTTTGCGTGTGAAATGGATTCACACAGCCATTGACTGGCTTCTCTTTCTACCATGGAGTTGTTCATGACTGTTACGCTCTAAATCATCGGTGGGAACTCTGAGTTAGTGACCACCAAGTCACTGGTCCTCAGAGGAAATACAGACTCAGGTTGCTGAGTCATTGACACTGAATCCACTAACAGTAGAGTAATTGTGCCTGAATGCAGCATAATCAGAGTTCGTGATTCCTCTGGAAGGGAGTTGAGTTTCTTGTGTTTATGATGTGAGATGGCCCTTGAGCACTGTGCTTACTGCAAAACCAGCCCACAGCTAAATCACCAACAAAGAACAGCAAGGTGCAAATAGTACTGATTTGGGAGTTACAATGACATTTTTGTATTTTTTTTGAGTGGACAAGACTGTGAGTATAAAACCTGGAATATGAAGATGGGTTGCAAATACTTTCGATGGTATCCTCACCATGTTTTATGTCAAATTTATGTTCTTGTTCTGGCTGATGTTCCAGAAGTCAGGCATGAGGCCTTGGAGCCACTCCCTTGGCAAAGCTGAACATGACAGTTAGAAGCTCTCCCTGGAGTCTGATCTCTGTTGTCCTGCACTGTTTCATGGAAATGTAGATGTTCACAATTAAGTTGAGGACACACCTGAAAGGGAGCCAGCTAGGTTACACTGCTACACAAACCAGAAACTACATCTAGGTAATTTAAGGTAAAAATAAGCTTATTGAAAGGATATTGTGAAAAACAGGACCATGGAGAGACACAGGACCTGAATTAGAAAAAGACTGGATTGGCACTAGGACTGTAGTCTGAAAGGGCAAATGCAGTGGCTGCCAGGGCCCACAGTGTGCTGCACCTGGATCTTATGGAGCCACCTTCTCACCAAAGGGATTCTTCTCTCCCCTCATTAGGTCACCAAACAAATTCCAGAGCAGGTACTTCCTGCTGCCTAAACTGAATTCTGTGTACTCTGTGCAATGGAGGCTATAAAAACAAGGACAAAGCAGTTTTACTTTCTGTACTAGGAGGAAGGGACTGTCTCACCAAGCTCATAAAGTAAAATTTACCATGTGTATAAAAAGGGTGTAGCTATTTAGCAGACAGAAAAACAAATGACCAAGAGGATCCGTGTTTATTTAGGATTGGCAGAGAATGCCAAAGTCACCTGTTTAGGTTGCTCTCTCTTTCCATTGAAAGAGACCCCCAGGGGTCCTTGGAAATTTTCCTTACTACCTTTACTTGAAATTTTAAAAGAGGGAGAAAATTTCCCATCAGAAGGTAACAGTGTCTAATCTTCTGTAATTTGTCTGACAGATTTTAAGATCTCCAGTTCATGGAATTGTATCGCTTTGGTTTCCTTCACAACACAGTTTGTCTTTATCTAGAGGCATGACAGCTTATAAATGTCCAGCTTTTGATATAGTGCTCTGTTCAGGGTCAATGTACCCACCCAGACTGGCAGACTCATAAACTCTTTATTCCATTAGCTGAACCTGAGATTGCTTTGACTATAGCATAACTATGACTTGCACTGAGCCAAACCATTTTTACAGGAACTACCATCCAAGTTGGCCCTCCCACTGTGCCTTTAAACTAATTTACTTATTAATCAAAGCTGTTACATTTATCTTTCCAGTGTTGGCTGCTTAGTTTTAGTTCAGCAATCTGACTTTTTGAGATAACTATGAATTTAAACTTTGGTATTTTTGATGCTAGGATTTCCATGATTGTGCTGTCTGGCATAGCTTCTATATTTTTATTCAAGTAATTGATAAATTGTTGAATAGGAAATGATTGCCTTAAAGAACTGCGGCATTCCATTAACTTGATACATCCAAGTTGACCCTGGGTCTTTGAACAATATTTTCAGGTTTTCTGCTCTTCTCAGATCATCTTGAAACATCAGTGGCTATCACTCTAAGGAGTACAGTCCTTAGCAGGTCTCACAAGAAACAGACTTGTCTGCCTTTGCTCTTCAGTTTCCTATGGGGCTGTTTTCCCCTTTCTCTGTTTTCTGTACATGAGACATTGCAGATCTGATACTCTTCCTAGGCTTTTTTGCCAGCCTCTTGTGTATGACTCATGGGTTTCAGGTAAAACAGTAGCTCCCCAAGAAATCTTTCCCTTACCCAGTGAGTTTCTTCTATTAAATACCCTGACAATTTTATTCTGCAGTTTTACACTCTCTAGTTTCCTAACTCCATCTGATTCCTCCCTAGGCTTAAACTTGGATAAAGTACATGTTTAGAGGACAGCAGTAGGAGGGATGCAGGCGTTTCAAAGCATGCCCACTACATTAAATGATACTTGGCAATGGCCATAGCTTTTATCATGAGGTATGTTGTGATTTAAATGTTAAATGTCCTTCGTAAGTTTCATTTCATGATTTAAATGTGAAATGTCCTTCGTAAGTTTCATTTGTTAAACCACTTGACCCCAACTGGTTGTGCTATTTGGCAAGGTTGTGGAGCCATTAGGAGGTAGAGCCTTGCTGGAGGAATTGTATCACTAGGGGTGGGACTTGAGGTTTTATGGTCTGACCCACTTCCTGTTCCTGTTCACTCTGCTTCCTGAGTGTAGCTACACTGTGACTAGCTGGTGTTAGCCACCTGCTACCATGTCTTCTTCACCATAATGGAATATATTTCCTTCAACTGTAAACCAGAACAGACTTTTCCTTCATTAAGTAGTTTTTTCATCAAGTATTTTGTCACAGCTATGACACAAGTAACCAATAAAAAACACAATGCTGATGGGTGGTGGTGGTGCCTGACATTAATACCAGCACCTGGGAGGCAAAGGCAGGTAGATCTATGTGAGTTCAAGACAAGCCTGGTCTACAGAGTGAATTCCAGAGCAGGCTCCAAAGCTACACAGAGAAACCCTGTCTCGAAAAGCCAAAAATAAATATATAAATAAAACACAATGCTTATTGAACATTGAGAATCCTTTAGCCTATATTATAATATACAGATAATGCTACATTAACTTACAATAGAAGTGACTTGACTTGTAGAGTACAGAAGAAAAAAAGGTAGTAGTATTACTTAGTTAAAAAAATTAAAAATCGTGAGTATTTAAATTATTCTTTTATTATTTTTAGCATTCCTGGATGGATTTCCCATCAATGGCAGCATTTTCTCACTGAAATAACAAGGGCAACAAGGCTGGCACCCTGCTTAATTATGTCTAGTGTACTCAGTAAGTTTATTCTTCCAAGAAAAAGTTAGTGAGGTAGGGAAATTAGTGCCACCATCAGAGTATGGTAAGTTATGCTAACAAGGGAAAAATATTAGCTCATAAGAAAGCTTTAGTCTCTGTGCTCATTGGCCATTATCTGTTAGAATAATCCATTGAAAGGCATATGATTTCTAGGTACTAACGCTAAACTCATACTGTGAACTTCAGATGGAGATATTAGAGAACAAAATCAGTTACTTTGAAAGCAACAGCTGTTTTGGATATTCAACAAATAGGTGAAACATGAGGTGTCAGGAAAATTCATAAGGAGGTCTAGAATTAAAGGCAAATATTGGGGGAAATCCACTGTCTTGGCAAGCATTCTACTTTGCTAATGGTCTAGTTCTTATCGAATTGTTCCACAGTGCAGATAAAAAGTCATGCCAATGCTTTCTTCTCAAATATGAAAAACTGAACAAAGACTTTTAACTCATTCTCAAAAACACATTTGCTTTCATACTTCCTCGTCTATGTAGTTAAAAAGGTCCAATCAAGTTTCTGCAAGGATACTGCCTAATTGTAATTTATATTGCTATTGAAAGGCAATAGTGAGTTTATAATCTTTTATCTGGGACTCATGCTTGGGTAATGTTACCACAATAGTTATTGCTGAAATCAATTTTGTATTATGGACATCTAAATCTTGATTCTATGACACTGGAAAACTGAACTACTAGAGAAAATAGTTTTTCATACTCATTAAATAAAAGAATACTGTGTTTGTTTTGACATCAAATAACATAGACATCCAGTGTAATTGAGTCTTACAGACTGTATTATTCTAGCATAATTGATTAGTGCAGTGGGAGAGAGGAAAAAGCCAATTGTATAAAGCAATTGAAACAATGATTATAAAAATGGACATGCATTCTTCCCCATTGTGTTGATGGTTTACAAAATCGAGGACAGTAGCCCACAGAGACACAAGACCCAGAATGAAGGAGAAGTATGAGTTAATGATGGAATGGTGCTTGTTGTTTGGGAATTCAGCTTGCCAAACACCATTTGCCTTGGAATTATTCCGCAGTGAGGACACTTAAGTCACAGTGGGGGAGAGGAGAGATGCTGGACTTCACAAACAGAGATCACCACTCTAGCTATCTGATTGGGTAAGTCTGAAAGTTTTATCAAAACCAACAACAATACTGATGTTATGCTCCTGTTATGAGCTAAGTTTCCTGCTAGATGATTTGTGAATGTTATTAAATTTTATCCTCATGACAACATTTTGGTGAATATTATTCTCTAGTTTTTAAAGATAAGAAAGTTAAGGGTCAAAAGGTTAAATTTCCTGCCCCCTTTTTACAACTAGCAAATAACAAGAGTTAAGACAACACTAGCTCTATCTGGTACTGAAGTCTCTGTAACAACATACATATGTTATATTATTGGTATCTATATAAGTATTGATATATATAGAAAATATCAATATACATACATGTATATGCATGAATATATCCATGTAAATATTTATGCATATATATTTTATTATGATGAACATTTTGACTGTACCAAGAAGGATGGCTATTGTAGTTCTTACATATTAGCTGTCCGTATGATCTTTTTATATCTTTGCCTTTTAGTTTCTTCATGTTTTCAAAATTGGAACAACTTGTCACCAAGTAATGTTTAAAACTACTTGGGATTCTTGGCTTAGAGTAGCTGTCAAGTTACCAAACAAGGCAAGGGCAAGGAAAAACACACTGCAGGAAAGAGAAAACTTTCCAAAAGTTGAGCAAAGGGGTCCAGGAAGCTGTGCCTGGCTCTTTAGGCACTGCAGAATTTTCGATAGCAAGAGAAGGGCATGTGTGGTTCATCTGTTTTCATCTGCACATTTAACACAAACAGTGTCTGGTGACAAAACTCTTTCCCTATCCTCCTTCCTTTCCTCTATCAAACTTCTCAGGGCCCTGACAACTTGAAAATGGTAAGTAAAAGTCAGAGAATCTACTTAAAATTAAATCACTCAGTTGCTAATTAAACCTAAGGAAGATCTGCAAATGCATTATATGCCATGATGTTTTCTCGCACATCAGTGAGAATGGTAGACAGAGGGCCCTGAGGCACTATTTTCTAGAAGCAAGTGGTTCGAACAGTTCTCTATGTCCCTTCCTCTGACTGAGATGAAACCCAATTAAAGAGGCCTGGGAAAGTGTGTGTAGCTTGTGCTAATGCACTTCCCTGCAGGAGTCTGTTGCCAGCCTGCAGTCTCTTTCGTTGCTCCCCTCCCTCACCCAGTCTCTGTGCATACACCCTGTGGCTAGAAGGCTACACAGTCTGAGCCAAAAGTATTTTCAACAAAAATGCCAGGAAAAATGCTGTTTCTTATGGCATCCAAAAAAGCAAACAGAGCTGAAGCCAGCTCTATGGGAATCTCAAACCTAGACCTCCGAAAAATGATGGTAAATGGTCCATGAGTTCACTGAGAACAATCCTGCAAGAGGAAGGCTTGGGGATGATGCCTCCTGGAGCACCTTGTATTTTTTAAGGTGAATTTAAATACCTCTAGGAGAGCTTTTCAGAAATCGCACTGTCTGAGGAAGCAGTGGGTTGTTTTAATCTTTTTGTTCAAAGTACAGTTGTCTACTTATGAATGAAGCATTGTTAAAGACATAGCAGTACAGCCCTTTCCATCCTCTTGGTAGAGTTTCCGCATCATATTGTCACAGCTCTTGATGATTCTCACACGTGATTCTTCCACTTGTGTAGGAGAGGCTTGCTCCGTTTTCCTTCCCCGCCACTCAGGACATGTTCCATGGTTTACAAAACCTTGGATTCCGGAGACTCACTATCATGCAGGCGAATTCAATGTTCTACTAAGCACGTAACTATGAATGGTTATGAAATATGGAGCTATGATACTTATGCTGATGGGGATTTTCACATTGGATAGATG
The DNA here is from genome assembly GCA_004026605.1 of Ondatra zibethicus. Lineage (NCBI taxonomy): Eukaryota > Metazoa > Chordata > Mammalia > Rodentia > Cricetidae > Ondatra > Ondatra zibethicus. The sequence continues at coordinate 9,154 of PVIU01003596.1, forward strand.
GCTCCTGATGTCAGAATAGAGGCCTTGGGGAGAGGTTCCTGGGAGCTTACCTGGGCATTCAAAGAGACGAACTGTATATGCATCTGTAGCCTGGGTCCCAGACAGACTTAAAAGGAGAAAGCAAGTGGAACACCAGTTTCTTCTCTCTTTGGCCCCTGACAGAGGATGCAATGTTACCTCATGCTCTTCCACCATTAATCTCTTCAGTAATAGACTTCACCCTTGAATTGTGAGCCCAAGCAACCATGCTGTCCTTAAAGTGCCTTCATCAGATGCTTTGTGAAGGTAATGAGGAAAAGAAAATAATACACCAAACACACAAGTATATGTGTATGTGTACGTGTGTGTGCATTAGAGATTGATTTTAAATAATTGGCTTATACAATTATCTGGACTAAGAGCCCATACCTATACACCAGGCTGATAAATGGAACTTCACACAAGAGTTGATTTTTCAATTCTTGAATCCAAAACACTTAGGACAGGCAAGTCAGCAAGCTGAAACTTCAGGTAAAATTTTATGTGCAAACTTAAGGCATATTTCAGTTTTTTAGGGGGAGTTGGCAACATCAGTTTTCACACTTAGGCCTACAACTGACTGCTACCCCACACACCATAGAGGTTAATCTACTTTAGTCAATTGATTGTAAGTGATTATCACTCCCGGGAAAGGCAGCTGCAACAACTAAGTTTGGTTTAGTGTCTGACCAAACAACTAAGCAGGATCGTTTAGATATGTTGACACGTGAAGTTAGCCACCACAGAAGCTATTAGATTAATAGAATCACTTGTCCTGGATGACTGACATTTGACCCTGGTGCTTCTGAAAAGTACAAGAACCAACCAAGCTTGATCATGGCCCTTGAGATCTGCTCTAAGTTAAAGAGGTCAATGGTAGGATTGAAATTGTATTATGAGTCAGACAGAACACACGCCACAGAATCCACCAAGCTATCATTGACTTGCAAAACTATATCAAATAATACTATGGAAAAACCATAAAATGTGATGTTGGCTGTAGAGAGCTGGATGACAGGGGACCATCCTGAAGGAATCCTACTTCTATGATAAGTACATATTGATCATGATATTTTATTATATGTAATTATATTAAAAAGAAAGTCTACTATTCTTCATACTGTATTTTAAAGTTTTACAAGAAACGTATCATATTCAACTCTGCTAAAGATTCTAGCCAAAATGGTACTTCCAAATTTGAATAAAAATAGTGAATGTGTAGCTAGTTTCCAATTGGAAACATTTATAGACACACACACACACACACACACACACACACACACACACACACACTGTAATGGTGTAGGTCCTTTTGTCTTTGTGTTGCTTTCATTGGTTAATAAAGAAACTGCTTTGGGCCCTTGATAGGGCAGAGCTTAGGTAGGTGGAGAAGACAAAACTGAATGCTGGGAGGAGCAGAGCAGAGTCAGAGAGAGGCCATAAATCCTCCGCTGGAGATGGACGCTGGTTAGAATCTCACCAGTAATGGTGATATACACAGATGAATAGAAATGGGTTAAATTAAGATGTAAGAATTAGCCAATAAGAAACTCGAGCTAATGGGCCAAGCAGTGATTTAATTAATACAGTTTCTGTGTGGTTATTTTGGGTGTAAGCTAGCTGGGCGGCTAGGACAAACAAGCGGCTCTCTCCTTACAACACTGTAATATATGATTGTAGGTATATATGCAAGTGTGCTTGTGTGTTTGTATATGTGCATATCTATCTATCTATCTATCTATCTATCTATCTATCTATCTATCATCTAACTATTACCTATCTATCTATTATCTCTTTATCTATCAATCATCTATCCCTTTCCTTTATCTAGGCATGCTCATAGAAAGAAAGAGAGAAAATTATCAGAATTAGCTCATGTGATCAGTTTGGGAGGCCAAGAATTTACATTATCTGTGACCTGTGACCCACAGGGAGTTTCAGTGGGGGAAGGGAAAGGATAGAGTGAAAATAAGAACTTCAGGCTGAAACTCTGGTGGAGGGATGCTCAGATTGCATCCAAAGAACTTGATTCCTCCTTTTAGATGATAGAAATTATAGACATTTCTCCCCTTCTATTCTTCCAAACCCTTCCATGTATCTTTCCCCCCTCTTTTTCAAATTCATGATCACTGTTTTCATCAATTGTTACACAGAGTTTGAAAACTGTCTTTGAAAATTATTCTACTAGACTTAAGATCTCTAGTAGCATAAACACATTCACATTTCAAAAAAACATGAAGAAGTAAAAAGAAACATTGGGAAAGTACTTCTATAAAAGTGACAGAGGCAATAATGAATTTAATAATATATGCAAAAGGATCAGATTATGAAAACTAAATATTTCAGACTTTGCTGATAGCTAAATCCAGTTCTGTGCACTACTTGAACTTACTGGCTAAATGAAGGTGATTTATTTGGACAAAATGAAAACTTCTAAGTTAAAAAAGGAAGAAAATGGTCAAGGATATGGGAAACAATTAGGAAAAAGAGATATAAAATATATTTACTGCTAAAGACATGGCTTACAGTGTAACCCAAATATGGAAAAAACAAAATTAACATTTAAATATAATAAAAGACTAATTATTGTAAATTTTAACATGTTTTTAATGCACTGATAACCAAGGAAAACAAAATAGTTTATTTAGTTTATTGATGAGCAGCTAGATGAAAAGTGGCATAGAAGACTTGGTAAGTGCCTCTGAGAAGGTTGGTTACTGAGTATAAAAAGAATATATGAAAGTTTCTCAGCAAGCAGAGAGAAAAAGCAAAAAAATATTCTATTGTCCAAGGAGCAATTATTCAAATTATGAACTCCGTTACCAAGGAAATCATGGTAAACTTTATGGATTGCTTATAGTCAGAGCATCCTTTATGATTACAGGTGACAGAACCATCTCACACAAGACGAGTGTGATAGCACAGTACTTAAGCTTTCTGGAAAGCAGCGTTTTGTAAATTGTTTAAATGTTTTTATCTACTCATAATGTAACTCCAATTCTCAGAATCCACTATGAAAAAGTATTCTGAAATATGGATATATTATTTTGCCAAAGTTGTTATCCACATGTTCAACAATTGAGAAGTTACTAAGATATGATAACATATTAGCTAGAAATTAAAATAATATTTATAAAGATATTTTAGTGATATGAGTAAATGATGTAATACATTATGTAAAATTTGAACTAGATGGAATGGAAAGAGCATTGGAGTGAGAGGGCAGGCAGAAGGGTTGGGTAAGGAGGGAGAGATTTTGAAAAAAATGCATAGGAAGCATTTATCTTTATACTTTTGATTTTAATTTATTTTTATAACTGTGTTTTGTTAATACTGTAGAGATATTTGTATTTAAAATGAGTAAAATAAAATTGTTTTTCAAGGACACATTTTCCCTTAAATATAAAGTACTGATTTTAAGATTTTTTTCACCATTGCTGATTGCATCATCCTCAAATATTTTCAATTCAGTTTAATTGTCCAGTGACATGTAAAGGCAAAGTAATCACATTCTTTTCATTGGCTTTTTCTTAGGGTATTACTAAATTTAGTGTAACTGTAGAACTGACACATTGGTAAAAGTGGTAATTATCAGAAGACCTGTCATAGTAAGGATAAACTTACAGCCATGTTGTGGTCTGGATCCTTCCTCACAGATGAACTTTTGAGATGAAGATCAAATCTTGTACAAAGATTCTGAAAGTCATCAATGTAGTCCCTGCTGTTCTTAGCCTAGAGAAGACTATAGATAAAATCCTTTCCTCTATGTGTTTACTGTGCATCCTATATTGGGTTAATTCACATCACTCCTGGCAAAATTATTAACAATGTCCCCTTGCCACCTGAATGGGCTCTGCTTGTGTGACAAGTCACAGGCTGTTCTCTTTCTATGGTCTGCAAAGTTTATGCTATAAAACGCTTCCATACACAGACTAACTTGACTTCTGTCCTGCCTCTGCAACATTCCTCCTGATCAGAACATCTTCATAGTGTGTGATTTTCTTTCCTGGGAGAGTGCTGCTCTATGAGCCATTTTCATGAGTGATGGAGAAACGGCAGGATGGCAAACATGAGCAGGGACAGTTATTTTCTTCCCATCACCCTCTACTCTTCTCTTCCTCATCATCCTTCATTGGTCTTCGAGAAAAGGTATGCTGACTGAGTTTGAGGCTGAAATATAAAGCCTTTGTGTTCCCCGAATACAGTCATGAAAATTGATGTAATGCTGGGGTTGTGGCTTTTTAGACTATGGTTACTGTCCAAGGATAAGAACTTAACTTCTGACCCCAAAAACCCAAGATAAAAATAACACTTGGCATGATGGTGCATGTATGTAATCTCAGAAGTGGGAGACAGAGACAGACAAAGCCCTAGTGTTCTCTGACTATGCAGTCTAGCCAAATTTATGGGTTCCAGGCCAGTGAGAGACCCTGCCTCAATACAGAACAAGTTAAAGTAAACCAAACAAAACCCAAGGTGGACAGAGGAACTAAGATGACATCTCAGGTTAACTTCTTGCTTCCACATGCATGAGCATGCATATACGTATGGATATCTCCACACTTACTCACACATATGAACACACATGTACATATAAAAATACCATATGAATTGAATGTAGTGTCATCAAGGGACCAGATGGAAGATATATTGCCAGGAACATATACAGATAGGTTGTACCAAGGTCTCAAAAGAGTTGAAAAGATGGAAAGAAGTCAAATTCATGGGGAGTCTGACAAGCTACTGATTTACGCAGTTGGCACTCGGAAGACAGGCTTTCAATCTCAGAGCTCGTCATGAGTATATGGGTTTGCGACCTGGTCGAGCATCTGAGAATATAGGGCTGGATCAGTGGTAGTAGGAGACATGCAATTTACATGACAGATTACAGAGATATATACGATGCTCCAGGTAATTCTGATGAAGGTAGATAGGAAAGAGTTCAGCCTATCGGAGAAGCAGTAAGCTGAAATAAAAATGTCCTGGGCTCACAAGAATTCTTCATTTCTTAGGGGAAATGAGCTTTGATTGCAGGAGCATGAGGCACGGATTGTGCTCTGAGGCACAGGAGTGGAGAAATCATCAGGAACCGTGAGACTTAAGGACAAAACTGGTAACTGGAATTCGCTGTCACGGCAACCCATTTGACACACAACGTGAGATTTCTTTGTGTTTAATACTCATGCCTACAAAGCATTGGGGCCCTAATAGATACTGCTGAAAGGATGATCCTAACAGGGGGATGTTGCTGGACATAGCCAATGGAACAAGGTCCATTCCATAATAGAAGGGACAATGAAGGAAGAGAGCCTGAGGAGTTCCAAGATAGAGGAACACAGACAGTAGCGGCTTCTCTCGCCCAAAACTGAAGTTCACATGTTGCGATGCCACACTATCATTCCTTTTAAGTCATGTCTGTCGCCTATTCAGGCAAACATGCCTTCCCTAGAATAGAAAGCAGAAAGCCCAGACCTTTTCCCAGTATTGTCATAATCGTTTTTGAGCACAAAATTAGGAGATAGAATAAAATAAACAGTGCTTTTCTGAACAGATGTGTTATACTACTCTGCCTGGGAGCAGCTGATACACGCAAAGGTCTAGTCTAAAACCCAGTTCAAAAATAATATTTTCTTTGGATTAAAGAGTCTGGTGATTTACATCTACCATTGCCCTTAACTCTGACTATAAGCCAAAGCTTAGTAACAAATAGAAACCTGGTGTCAAAGTCACAGGAAACAATGCTAAGGTCCAGGAGAGCATTCCCAACTTGTCATCAGATGTGTGAATGTTCAAACATGCCGGTTCTGAACTTTCAAATCTGCTCTCAAACTTTCCCATGTTTATGACTGATCTCTGCACGATAAGCAGCTGAGTTAAAGGAATGAGTCATAAGTCCTTTCGATAAATCCTTTGCGCATTTGCCTTCATGTTCGTAAGCTGAACAAAGCTGTATTCTGAAAATATCAGAAATTCATAATTTTCTTTTCTCATGAGTCCTCTTATTTTTTCTCTTAGCTTTTGAGGTTCTATGTAACCTCCTGAGATTCTGAATTTTGTTATCCATGGCGTTTTTCTTTGGCTTTCTCTTGGGAACGCTTCTTTCTGGTGTTAGCATTTGCTCTGTGGGAGCTCTGCAACTGCTCTCACCCACAGCACAAATATCACTTATTTGTGAATTCTTTTCTTGGTGGGAAAATACACATTTCTTATTCAAATTTGATTACATTTAAGAAGCAAACATCAGTTTTAATTACATAAGCAAATAACAAAAAAATTAACACAGTTAAAACCTAAAACTAAAGCCAAGATCAATCTAAATTGTTTTTTATCTGGTCCCTATGTTAGCTATATTAAATCTCATTTTCATAATGGGAACATTTCAGAATTAAATATATTTTCTTATTTTATTGCTTTACCTTAAATTAATGAGATATAAATTTATCCTTATTCATTTGTAATTCTTTACTAAGTAACATTTACCTGAGGAAAATATTTATTAGTTGGTAACATATCCTAATACTGTGGAATACAGGGATGTATGTACTTACCCAAAGGATTTTCAGAAGATCGTGTCAGGAAAGAGTATGAAGAAGAAATTATGTCAATTGAGAGCTGATAGAGAAGGACAGAGGGACAATGAGGAAGAAAAGTTGGAGTGCGAAGAGATAGAGAATTTGATGAGGAAATTTAAAAAGCTAGTTGGCAAATTTTTTTATATAGCATTTTATCAATTTTTTGAGAATCTCATACAATGTACTTTGATAAAATTACCTACCACTACTCCCAGATCTATTTTTACCTCCTTACAATTCAGCTTCATGTTTGCTCTCTTTCTTTATAAATCCACTGAGTCCAATTTGTGTTGTCCAGCTACTCTTGGGTGTGAGGCCAGCCCTGGTGTGTGATTGGTATACCATGTATTATACCAGTAAGGAAAGCTGATTTTCCCTCTTCCAACAGCTAACAAATGCTATTAGCCCCTTTACCTAGGAGTGGAACTTCAGGCCTGCCTCCTCTGCTTTGTGTGGATTTTGTCTGGTTTGTGTTTGTGCAAACTTGTGTATGCTATGATAATGAGTTCACTTGCGCAACTGCCCTATTCTGCCCTGAAAACATTGTTCCTTTAAAGTCCTTCATCACCTCTGGTTCTTGTGCCTTTCTGTCATATCTTTCTCAAAGATTCCTGAGTACTGAGGGCAGAGATGTGATACAGATATCCCATTTAGAGCTGAGCCTTTCCTGGTTTCCTATTCTCTTCATGTTGGCCAGTTTCTGGGTTATGTGTTAAAATGCCACCTACTGCAAGAAGAAGCTTCTCTGATGAGGGTTAAAATATGTAGTGACCTATGTATGTAGAAATAAGTCACTAGGACTCATTGTAATACCATGCCTATTTATCAGATTAATAATAGTGGTTTCTTCTCCAGGGCCAATGACCTGTCTAGACACCAATTCTTAGTTTTACTGACACTAATGGGTATGGGTTCCACCTCATGTAAAGGCCTTAAATCCAAGCAGAAGGTGACTGGTTTCTCCCATGGGATTCATGACACTATTACTGCACCAATGGGCATACCGTGCCAGACAGGTCATTGTTATAGTTCACAGGGTTCAAAGCTAGATGAGATCCATGTTTACTTTTCTTCTCTGTAACATACATAGTATCTTTGATAAATTGGTTCACTTTTTGAAAGCTTTGTATACTAAAATAGCAATATTTACTTTAAAGAGTAATTTTCAGTATGGTTCAAGATCATCTTTGATGTTTAATATATAGTATTTTAATCTTAGTATAATGATAAAGAGTATAATGACAATGAACTATCTAATAAGATTGAAAATACACCATATTTTTGTGTATTGATCCATTGATTCAGCAAAAATGAAATATTATTAACATAATAATATTCCAAATTATTTGAATTCTCAAATTGGAATGCTCCTATTTTATTTGGAGTGTAGAATAGACCTGTGTGTTGGGTGTGGGTTTGTGAGTAAATACTATTATTATTTTCAATCTGTTACCTTTTTCAGGATTCTAGACACATTTTTAAGTAGTTTTTGTTGCCAGTGTCTATTTTGTCAATTGAAAAAACATGGACTCTTTTTACTAATGAGATAATTGTATGGGAACACGTAAAGTAAGATTCATGAACTGTCATACTGTTAATATATTAATACCAGTTGACAATGGACAATTCTATTTACTGTGAAGAAAGGTAGACATACTCTGTAGTGATATTTTATTTGTATTTTAATTAACAAAGCTTACCTGAAGATCAGAGAGTAAAACAGCCCCACTGGTCAGTCTTATAGACCAGGCAGTGCTGACACACACCTATAATCCCAGTAGCCACACTAGTTTACCATAGAATCTGGGCTGTGCATGCCTTTAATCTCAGCACTAGGGAGGAATCTAAGATGGGAGGAGACAGCTCTCAGACACAGTCTCATTCTGAGGATTCCTGGAGGTAGAATTTCGGATGGAGGTAGAGGTAAAAGCCAGTGATTGGCTGATTTTCTTTTCTGACCTTTAGGTTGAACCCCAATATCTGTCTCTGGGTTTTTATTAATCATGCTACAATACTTATTTAAAATGAGATCTTTTATTGAAACTAGTACATGGCATTAGCCATCATATAATGATAAAAGTAAAACTAGGGGTGACCTAGGGAATTATATTCATTTACTAGCCCTGGGTAAACAGTGCTCAACTCAACATCAGCAGCCCTGGTCTTCACTACTCTTACTCGTCCTGTCTTATAAACTCTATGGGGACATCCTTTTGGGTGTTGTGTCTAAAGAAAGATGTTGCAATTACTTTCTAATCGCTGTCATTTTGATCAGCAGCACCATTAACAACTCTTTGTTTTCACCTTCATAATCTTCCCTGATACATCTGGAATCGATTGGCTTACTACCACAATACTAAAAAATATTAAGTGTTACTTCTAAAAGTGTCTTCAATTCATACAATAATTCCCTCTCTCATTATGCTAAGAAATGACTTTGCAACTTTGTGTATGGATTATTGCAATGACATCCACTTTAAACTCCATATTCCCAATTCCTCCTATAGGCAGTTTTCCTGGATGCCAACTGGACTTCCCAAAACAGTCTCTGCTGGTTTAGAGAAATACACAGCTAAATTACTCTTTTTAGTTATTCATCTGTATTTTCTATATTCTTTCTTCCTTACATCTTCCATTGATATTATCCCAATCATTTTATTCCTCATATATCCCTATCTAATGACTTCCATATTGTTGTTCATGCCTCTTCCTGCCACTTTTCTGTCTTTATATTGCCTATCATGTCTACCTTCTCTGATGATGAATCAAGCTGTATTTATGTCTACAGATTAATCAATACCAACATCCCTCTGCTTCATTGAAAAATATTTAATATTTATCTTTCCAGTCATGAATTTTCTTAACATTTTAAGCCTATTCCACTTAGCACTTGAACATACATTTCTATACACTCTTCATTTTGCTTCACCTTTGTTAACATTTCTTCTTTTCAATGTAATAATGTGTATGTGCTGTACAAAATAATACATGTAAATATTTTAAGAAATTCTATTAGCTTGTAAACACTTTCTATCTTTTTGCAGTATAAACTGCCAGAAGACTTTCCCAAACATGATTCTAGACATGTGACCACAACATTTGTGTTGTTTTAAACCATTTAAAATTCTGCTCCAAAAATATAGTACTCGAGCAGGAAATGACTTCTGATATCTGTGTATATAGCTCACGAATCAAGAGAAGCACGGAGTAATTTTCCACTGTAGAGAACACCAAACAGAGTGCAACATATGAGAACTGGTTTAGTAAATGAAAGAGAGAGGGTGGTGAGAGAAAGAATGCATTTGAATGTGTCACATTTTGTTTCTGGATGCTTGAAATGTTCATTCTGTGCTTTGCACTCTAAGGAATTTCCAAATGATTTGTGAATAGTATCAAAATCATAAACTATGTCTAAATAGATGACCATGAGACCATTTACTGGTTAAACATATGGCGCTAAGCAGAGATTCCTGCTTAAATAGAAAGAGAAAGACAACAGGTGAAGTGGAGTGGTTCTGGAAATCAGTGCATGATCAAAACCATCTTTGTTGATGGGCTTGTTAAAGCAAGGTGAGCCTTTGGTCCCCAGCAATGACCTCTTTATAATGCCACCTAAACAAATGCCCGAGCATCATTGAAAAAAAAAAACAACAAAGCATCTCTTTTAATTTAACATATCATTCCGTAAGCAAATTCTCCCTGTTTCACAGTGGCCGTCATAGAGATTAATTATATAACAATAACACATTTCTACAGAATTGTGCACTGAACCAAATTTGTGACTTCTATTTGGATATATGAGTTTGCTAAGATATACTAGTACTCCCTCAGAGTCAACAACAGAATTTAGTAAAATTAACAATCTGCTGGTAGTAACTATATTTAGACTGATTGTGAGTATAAAGCCTTGAGTCTGATTTGCTTGACAATTAAGAAAGTGGCATCTGAATTCTTTATGTCAGTGATTTTTGGGCTTCAGAATCAATTTTGATCAGCTTTGTTCCCTATCTCCATGGAAATAAGTGCAAGCCCCCTATTCATCTCCATATTAACTTTTTATTGTATTTACTCTATGAAATTGTTTCTTATCAAATCTATTAGTTATTTTCTATTTATAAAATAAGTGCTCCTAGCTTGGCTAAGTTGAGAAAAAATGAGCTTATTTTGGGTTGTCTGCCATTTGTCACAAACTTTTGGACTCCCGGGCCATCCCCTCTCTCTCCAATTTTGTTCCTCCTGGAGCACTGATCATGCTTCGGCACTGTTTTCTTTCATTTTGATTTATGTATATTTAAGTATTGCTTATGGAGAAGCAACACTACAATTAGGTTTTATTCCAGTTTCTCTCTGGAATATATTTATTTCCACCTTTTTATTTTATTTTTGAGACAGGATCTCATTCTGTGGTCTAGGTTATCCTGAACATCACTGTACATCCCAGACTAGCTTCAAACTGATGGTAATCCTCCTGACTCATTTCCTGGAGGGCTGGAATTCCAGGCGTGAGCCACCATGATACAGAATTTTGAGTTGGTGGGAATTTTCCCTATTTTAATGACTGTCCAATTTCTTCAGATTTGCATGATTTCTAAGTATAAATTACATGTAGTTATTCTTACTTTTCTATTACTGCTTTTCTCCCTGATGACTTGAAGATACTTTTCTCTGTTCCATTTTTTTTGTCAGCTTATGGTATGATTACAGTGTCTGTGAAGGTCAGTCTTGATTATCCTTCACCTTATTTACCTTGAGAGATGGCAAAGGCTTTCAATAAAACATATGCTGACATATTTGCTGTGAATTCATTTCTGAGACAACTGACTTGTGGGGAAGTAATCTATGGGGAAAGAGTCATCTTAAACATGGCCTTTATTAAATAATTTGGGGGCCATGAAGTAGCAAAGATGGAGAAAGTAGGATGTCAGTCAGTGTGTATAAGCACATTTTTCCTGAGTAAGAATATCCTCTGCCCTATCATCAGCATGAATTGCAGTCTCCAGGTTCTGCAGTCTTTCCTTATAGACTTAAAGAAAATATTATCCAGGGTGATCCAGGATTTTAGCCTCAGACACAGCTATATCATTCTTTCCTCTTGTCCTGAGACTTCCAGTTTCTTAGTCTGAGCTTCTCCTGGGTACTCTGCTTCTTAAGGCTGCAAAGACCCCTCCTCCAAATGACCTCAAACTCTCCATTCATACAGGACATTTTAATAAAATCTTTTTTATAATGATAAAATACATGTGCATAGATGAGTAACTAATGTTGACAGTTTACCCTATTCATTCTTTTCTTTTAGATAGCCTTCATTGAAACAATGACAGAATGACTTTAGGATAACATCAGAGAGCTGAGTGAAAATAGACAACATATGGTATTTAAATTTCTTATTTTAGTCTAGAAATTTATTACATCAAACTATTACAGAGATCTAAAAAGGGAAAGTAAAAGTCTCCTTGTTTCTCTAAATCAAATACAACTTTATCAATAGTTTAAATAATTTCATTACTCAGAATTTGGGGGAGAGATTCTCTGAGTGGACTTGCCTCTTTCTATAGGCCTTCTTTTACATGTTAAAAATCAACATCATAGTTGATTTTTAACATGAGTTTATATTGGATAATATGTGTTATGATTAGTGTTAACTCTCAACTTGACAAAACTCGAGAATTGCCTTAGAAATGAGCCTTTAGGCATACTTGTGAAAGATTTTCTTGCTTAAGCTCATTGATATGGAAAGACCCAAGAGTGGTATCTGGCTGTGTAAGTGGAGACAGAGCAGAACATCATGCATGCACCCAGGGCTCACTTCTGCCTGGGGATATCATGTGACCAGTGGCTTTAAGTCCCTAACACCTGGACTTACCTGCCATGATGGACGATTCCCTGGAACTGTGAGCTGAAATAAGCCCTTTTTTAACATATATGGTTACATTTTGATCAGTTTTAACCTAATAACCTCTGTGTACATGCTTACACTGTAAAGTAGTAATCCCTTTTAATCTAACATAACTTTAATTGTGCATTCTAAGCTAAAAAAACATTGGCAAGATACTCACTTCTTATATTTTCTACCCTTTGGAGCTGTGCACATGTGCATGAAATGTCCATTTAACATTTTCACCAAACCTTTATTATTTCTTTAATTCTATTTTCTTATCTTATTGTGGAATATACCTTTACACTGTGTAAAGATGTGTCACTGTATTGGTTTAATGAAGGGTGGAATGGCCATTAGTTAAACAGGACATCTGGGGACAGAGACCTCTGGGAAGAAGAAAGAGGAATCGCCAGCCAGATGGAGAGAAAGCAACATGGGAAGGACAGAGTAAAGGTAACTGAGCCCTGTCAAAAAACATAAATTAAAAAATATGGATTAATTTAAGGTATAAGAGCTAGTTGGGAAAGAGTCTAAGCTATTGGCTAAGCTTTCATAATTAATAACAAGTCTCTGTGTTATTCTGGGAGAGTTTGTGGTCCACAAGAAAAGTCTGTCTGCATTACCTCTTCTACTATCTATCTGTCTGCCTATCTAATTTTATTTATTTATTTATTTATTTATTTATTGCTTTATAAATAATACCAATCAAAATTTCCACCTCCTCCCTTTTCCCTCCTGCTCCCCCACTCATCTTTCCCCCTCCCCCTCTAGTCCTAAGAGAGGGCAGGGAATCCTGCCCTGTGGGGAGTCCAAGGACCTCCCCTCTCCATCCAGGCCTAGGAAGGTGTGCATCCAAACAGACTAGGGTCCCAAAAAGCCAGTACATGCAGTAGAATCAAATCTCAGTGCCGTTATTATTGGCTTCTCAGTCAGCCCCCATTGTTAGCCACGTTCAGAGAGTCCGGTTTGATCACATGCTCGTTCAGTCCCAGTCCAGCTGGCCTTGGTGAGCTCCCATTAGATGAGTCACACTGTGACAGTGGGTGGACCAACCCCTCGCAGTCTTGACTTCCTTGCTCATCTTCTCCCTCCTTCTGCTCTTCAACTGGATCTTGGAAGCTCAGTCCAGTGCTCCAATGTGGTTCTCTGTCTCTATCTCCATCCATTGCTGAACGAAGGTTCTATGGTGATATTCAAGATATTCATCAGTGTGACTATGGGACAAGGACAGTTCAGGCACCCTCTCCTCTACTGCCCAAGGACCTAGCTGGGGATATCCCCGTGGACACCTGGGAACCCCTCTATTGCCAAGCATCTTGCCAACCCTAAAATGGCTCCCTTATTAAGATCTCTTCTTCCCTGCTCCCATATCCGCCCTTCCTCCATCTCAACCATCCCACTCCCCCAAGCTCTCCCCTATCCTCCCTTTCTCCCTTCTCTCTCCCCCTCTCTCCTTCCTCCCCCATGCTCCCAACTTCTGCCCGGCTATCTTATCTGCTTCCAATTTCCAGGAGGATCTATATATGTTTTTCTTTGGGTTCACCTTATTATTTAGCTTCTCTAGGCTAGAGTCCACTAATGAGTGAATATATACCATATTCATCTTTTTGGGTCTGGTTTATCTCACTCTATTTCCATTCATTTCATGCAAAATTCAAGATGTCTTTTTTTTTTTTTTTTTTTTTACCGCTGAGTACTACTCTAATGTGTATATGTGCCACACTTTCTTTATCCATTCTTCCATTGATGGGCATCTGGGTTGTTTCCAGGTTCTGGCTATTACAAATAGTGCTGCTATGAACAAAGTTGAACAAATGCTTTTGTAATATGATTGGACATCTCTTGGGTATATTCCCAAGAGTGGTATTGCTGTATCTTGAGGTAGGTTGTTTCCCAGTTTCCTGATAAACCGCCACACTGATTTCCAAAGTGGTTGCACAAGTTTGCATTCCCACCAGCAATGGATGAGTGTTCCCCTTACTCCACACCCTTGCCAGCATAGGCTATCCTTGGTGTTTTTGATTTTAGCCATTCAGACAGGTGTAAGATGTTTTGATTTGCATTTCCCCAATGGCTAAGGAAGTTGAACATGACCTTAAGTATCTTTTGGTCATTTGAACTTCTTCTGTTGAGAATTCTCTGTTCAGTTCAGTACCCCATTTTTTAATTGGGTTATTTAGAATTTTAATGTCTAGTTTATTGAGTTCTTTATATATTTTGGAGATCAGGCCTTTGTCTGATGTGGGGTTGTTGAAGATCTTCTCTGATTCAGTAGGTTGCCTTTTTGTCTTAATGACAATGTCCTTTGCTTTACAGAAGCTTCTCAGTTTCAGGACGTCCCATTTATTCATTGTTGCTGTTATCGTCTGTCCTACTGGGGTTATACATAGGAAGTGGTCTCCTATGCCCATGTGTTCCAGACTCCTTCCCACTTTCTCTTCTATAAGGTTCAGTGTGGTTAGATTTATATTGAAGTCCTTAATCCATTTGGACTTGAGTTTTGTGCAAGGTGATAGATATGGATCTATTTTCATTCTTCTACAGGTTGACATCCAGTTATGCCAGCACCATTTGTTAAAGATGCTTTCTTCCTTCCATTGTATAACTTTAGCTCCTTTGTCGAAAATCAGGTGTTCATAGGTGGATTTGTGGATTAATATCTGGGTCTTCGATTCGATTCCATTGGTCAACATCTCTCTTTTTATGCCAATACCAAGCTGTTTTCATTACTGTAGCTCTGTAATAGAGTTTGAAGTCAGGGATGGTAATGCCTCCGGAAGTTCCTTTATTGTATAGGATTGTTTTGGCTATCCTGGGCTTTTTGTTTTTCCATATAACGTTGATTATTGTTTTCTCGAGGTCTGTGAAGAATTTTGTTGGGATTTTGATGGGGATTGCATTGAATCTATAGATTGCCTTTGGTAGAATTGCCATTTTTACTATATTGATCCTACCAACCCAGGAGCATGGGAGATCCTTCCATTTTCTGGTATCCTCTTCAGTTTCTTTCTTCAAGGTCTTTAAGTTCTTGTCAAATAGATCTTTCACTTCCTTGGTTAGTGTTACCCCAAGATACTTTATGCTATTTGTGGCTATCGTGAATGGTGATGTTTCTCTGATTTCCCTCTCTGATTCTTTATCCTTTGTGTATAGGAGGGCTACTGATTTTTTTGAGTTGATCTTGTATCCTGCCACATCACTGAAGGTATTTATCATCTGTAGAAGTTCTTTAGTAGAGTTTTTGGGGTCATTTATGTACACTATCATATCATCTGCAAATAACGAAAGTTTGACTTCCATTTTCTGGTATTCAATTTCTTTTTTCAAAGACTTAAAGTTCTTGTCAAATAGATCTTTCACTTCCTTGGTTAGTGTTACCCCAAGATACTTTATGCTATTTATGGCTATCATGAAAGGTGATGTTTCTCTGATTTCCCTCTCTGCTTCTTTATTTTTTGTGTATAGGAGGGCTACTGATTTTTTGAGTTGATCTTGTATCCTGCCATCCCTCAGTTTGTGTTTTCTTTATTGCCTCCATTTCGGTCTTCAAGTCTTGGACTGTTTCCTTTGCTTGTTTGATTGCTTTTTCTTGGTTTTCTTGGGTATCTTTGAGGGATTTATTAATTTCTTCTAAGTTTTTGTTTGTCTTCTCTTCCATTTCACATCCTGTTTAAGGGCCTCTATTATTTTCATAATGTTACATTTAAAGTCGATTTCTTCTACTTCTTCTGGATTAGGGTGTTCTAGTCTTCCTGTTGTGTGTTCACTGGATTCTGGTGTTGTCATGTTGCTTTTCAGGTTGTTGGAGGAATTCTTGCAGTGGCTCCTGCCCATCTCTTCCTTCAAATGCGGCCCGGAGAGTCTTGGCGTCTTGGTCCAATCTTTGCTTTGACTGACTGTGTACTTGGGGGATTTTCTTGGTCTGCCCTCTCTTAGGACCCCTCGGCACTGGAGCTGGCTTCAGATGCCCTCCACCCGGAAGCAGGCTGTGCTGGTGGATTTAAGGACCCCGAAGATGGAAAGGAATGCTTAGGGGCAAGATGGGATGGGTAACTAGAGAAAGCCAGTAGCCGGGGAGACACCCCATTGAATGGCCAGGAATGTTTAGGGAAATGGAGGGGGCCTGTACTCCATTCCTGGGACCATCCAGCTGGGCAGGCACACACTTACCCCTCTGGATGGATGTCCTCAGTACAGGAGCAGGGATTCTTGCTGGGCCCAGGACCTTGCATACAAAAGGGCGGACTTGGAGGAGTCAGGGTCGTGTGGAACAAAGAAGCCCCTGCAACAGGAGCTGGAGGGGGCCTGAACTCTGTTCCCAGGACCTCCTGGCCGGGCAGGCACGCATTTACCCTTCTGGATGGATCTCCTCAGTACAGGAGCAGGAACTTTTGCTGGGCCAAGGACCTCGCAGACAAAAGCTCTATCTAATTTTTTGAGATGCCATTTTAGCTCCAACTGTCCTGGAACTGGCTCTATAGACCAGGCTAGACTAGAATTCAGATCATCCTGCCTCTGCCTCCCAATTGCTGGGATTAAAAGTATGTACCACCACCACCTGTTGCTGGTAAACAGACAATTGCCTATGAATCAACACTGTTTCTCTAATTTTTCTATAGACTAACATTCTATCAAAACAAACATATTTTTGTTACTTAATCTATTCCAATTTCTTTTCACCTTATTGTCCCCTTTCTCATATTCCTCTGTTTTTCCTGAATCCGCTTTCTTTGAAATGAGTTAGGTTTGACTATAGTCTTAGATTTCACTTTTATTTTTTTGTATTGTATGTATGATTGTCTTTATCCTTAAAGTGTCATCCATATACACAAAAAGAGTACACCTTCAGAAGGATTTCATATTACTTTTTCTAGTTGTTATAATTTGTGGGCATGCAGTCAGTAGAATCTATCACAAAGAGAAATTGAAACTGAATTTGGTAAGGATGTTTGTTTTAGTTTCACAAGGAAATTAAGATGGAGAAACACAAACATGTTTGACAGTTCTCACATATGATTAAGATGAGTGGAAACTTGCCTCTTCATTCCCTCTGAAAACACAGTGATTTTGTTCTTAGCACCGTAAAGACTCAATAACATCAGATAGCTGTAATTGTTCTGCTATTGCAGCCTTCTTATGCTTACTGTCATCTAGACTAACTTTGCCAGTTACTTTCTACTGTGCAGTTCCACACAGTATTATAATAAATTTTGAATATAAACATTCCCAATGAAAATATTTCTCATTAAAATTAAAGAAGATAAAAAGTATATCTGACTAGTCCAAGAATTCCTGTCACCCCCCAATGGCAGGGACCTTTATCTTCTTGGTACAGTTTTGAAAAAGAACAAATATCTGGGGACTTTTTGGTTTTTAGAAATTACATGTCAAGAAATTTTATCAGTTCTAGAAATATAAAGACAAAAATCTATCAGTGAGTGACAATATACTCACGAGAGGAGCCCCGACATAAAAATAAAGGAAAAAAACAAAGCAAAAAAGAAAACAAAAAAAAAAAAAACAAATCCAAAACCAAACACGTTTGTGTATGTGATGCTAGGGATGGAACTCAAGCTTTGCATACACGAGGCAAGTGTTCTCCCTAGTGATGGGGGAGGAAAGTTGGGCAGGATTCCTTAAACAAAATAAAGGTGTGTTGGCACATGCCTGTGATCCCAGCACTCATGAGGCAGAGGCAGGAGGATCAGCAGTTCAGGGTCATCCTTAGCATGAGCAGGTGGAACCAGCTTGGGCTGAGACCTGGTCCCAGAAAACAAGTGCTGCCAGGTTGGAGTGTGACAGAGGCTAGAGTGCTGCTGTGGTGCACATGAGGCCCTGAGCATCACAGGGTAAACAGATAAGCAAATAGAGGAATAAGGAGAGGATGGAGATGAGATGCAGTTCGTGTCCACGTGTCTGGCATCACGCTGGGAAACAGAGGCAGCGTGGTAGTGCCCACTCTGTCGTTTGGTCTGTTAGGAAAGATGGCTGCACCTGGGAGACAGGCCTCAGAGGAAGGGGAATGTTTTGCACTTTTGATTCTATTAAGAACAAATAACTTATTTGGCAAATTGGGTCTTTTTTATGTTTTTACTTTTCAGTTTTGTTTGTTTGTTTTTTGTATTGTGAACAGGTACTAAAGCTAATGTTGTTTTGTTTTAAGAATATTACAGATTGGAAACAAACAAACTATTTTAATGTGTGGGAAAAAAGAATTCCTGACTGGCCCGGTAGGCTATGAATCTCTCACCAACAGGCACACATCTATTGCTTTTCTATCCTTCACTCCTTGATCACTGAGAGCTGGGCTTTGTCCCCTAATTAACTGATACTGTTTTCAGGTTGTAAAAGGAATTGTTATTAGAGGTAGGAAGTCTTTCAACATTATCCCAGTTAAGTTCAGAACCCCCTCCCTGTCAGCTTTCCTGTGTCATGGTACCTAGAAATACAGCCTTGTAACCCAGCTGCTGCCTGAAACAGCCCTGCCTTTGTTTCCTTGACTAACGTTCTAGTACTATGATTTCTCATCTGAATCATTAAAACATCCCTTTAAAACATATTCTTAGGTTTTCTCCTTCTGTCAACACATTGTTTGTGTTGCCAGGAGTTATCTTCTGGATCACTGATGCTGTACCCTTTGCCTGATTAGGACTTCTCTACCTCCTCATGTGCTAGAAAATGAAGGCTAGGTTTGGTTTCTTAGGACATTGTCCTTCCCTAATTTGGGCTTGATACTACCTTTCCACCTCAACTCTCTGTCTCCCTCTGTACACGTTAGCTTTTAATAAGATCATTTTGCTTACCAGCTTCCACAGGTATTTCTCCATCCTTTCTGCTTTGAATTCACAGTCTTTCTTTGTTTAAAACCTACACTTACCTTGTGATTCATATAAAATGCTTCCTCTCGTTCTGCTGTCCTTATTGTACTTGCTGGGAATCATTTCTTAGAAGCTTGTTAGTACCTTTCCTGTTTCATTTCCTAGGGTCTGCATGCACCATGACTGCAGTGTGTGTGTCCTTAGTTTTTCTGGAGTCTCTTGATGGAAATGACTGTGAGTGATAGTGAGAGTCAGTATTTGTTTCTAATTCAGAAGAGAGTTTTTAAATACTGTTGAAATTGTTAAAAATACAGATTAACATTTTGTCTAGCAGTGTATTAAATATTGTACCTATAAGAGCAGCCACGATAATGCTCTTTTTTTTTTTTCGAGACAGGGTTTCACTGTAGCCGTCGACCCTGTCCTGGAACTAACTCTTATAGACCAGGCTGGCCTCGAACTCATAGAGATCCGCCTGCCTCTGTCTCCCAACTGCTGGGATTAAAGGCATGCACCATCACCACCTGGCTCACAATAATGGTCTTAACTTTACCCAGCATCTATAAAAGAGCAGGTCAGCAGGTAGCATTCAATTTATTAGATGAAACAATGTCTGTGAGATTTTAGCTGAGGGTTCATATTTAGCTGTTGCATAAACAAATAATTTTAGTAAAAGAAAATAAAGAAAATAAAATTTTATATCCTGAAAATCAATACTTAATAATAAAATTTCTTTATTTGTAACATTTAAAGATATTTTTAATAATCCACATCAGAAAGAGAAGAAAATTATTACACACACCTTCATATATCAAAAGAGAAATGCTAATTTCTGCTTTTCTATTACTTTGCCTCAAAAAAGGCAGCTGGTAAATTCCTTTCCCCCAAAGCATTATGGGTAGAATAATATATACAAGCACAAAAAAGTCACTTGCTGTCAACCAGTTTCCTTTGTCTGTGGTTCCAGATGGCAAAGCT
The DNA here is from genome assembly GCA_004026605.1 of Ondatra zibethicus. Taxonomy (NCBI): domain Eukaryota; kingdom Metazoa; phylum Chordata; class Mammalia; order Rodentia; family Cricetidae; genus Ondatra; species Ondatra zibethicus. The sequence goes on from PVIU01003596.1 coordinate 29,418, forward strand.
ATCTATACAACAAAGTGTAGCTCAAATCTTAGGAGAGATCAGTTCTAAGGTCAAGCCCCGCCTCAGCCAGGCTGCTGATCTGAGGATCATCTCCTCACTGAATGCTGGGGAAAGAAAGGCAGGATGACCTGGGGCCTGGGAACTCCTTGTCGTTTTAAAGCTCAGAATCTCAGGGCATTTGGATGAGAACCTCTGCCAGGGTGAAGCTGTGGTTCTCTTGGAGATGGGGTCATTGTTGTTATTCTTCCAGTCTCCAAGACAAAACACATGGTATGAGCAGCCACATCAGCAGTGCCAAGAACCACCTGGAAGAGACCCACAGTTGTCCCAGGGCCAGGTCGAAGTGTGAGTCATTGAACTTGCTGACCACTACAAAACCAGGGCAATTTTGTTTTTCACTCTCAGCTGAATCACAGTTAAATGAAAGGAGCAAATTGAAGGCGTTTAGAGGAAGAATTCAGCTTGCTACAGAGAGTTTATTTCTTCTGCCTTACTATGGCTGTGATGTTATTCTCACTGACCTATTTAGAAATATTTAGGAGCAATGTAGTGAGCAGTTTGCGAGGATTGGCAGTTTCCTTAAGCTAGCTCATGCGTCACTCTGCTTTTGTTTGTCCAGCTGCCAGGATAAATTATGATCTGTTGAAGTGGATCTTGCTTGGTGCTCTTTGATGTTGGCTGGAACTTTTGGAGAGTCACAGGCATCTTTCTGAACAAGGGCATCATTTGATGGACTAATGCAGCTCGGATGATGCATGGATGTTCTGGAAGCACACAGGAACTCACCATTGGTGGGGCAATGAAGCAAGGGAAAGACCAAAGGACATTTGGAACTGTCCAGTTCTAAATGTTACTGAGTGTGCTAGGACAGTGTGACGTCACCTCCTCACTGATGTGTCTAGCATCTGGGACTTCACAGATGTTACAACTGAATATCCTTATTTCCCATGGCTTCACATTGCTCTACCTTCACAAATCTGAACCTTTTTCAGGTTCACCATAATTATCAAGGAAGCTGGACTGACCCCTTATGTTCAGGTTGAGAATGGCATTTATGGAAATTGTGGGAAACTGTGTTCCTGATAATAATCATTTCTTTCTTCCTTTCATCATAGGTCATTCATACTGTTCAAAAATGTAATGTAATTCTATTACTAGCTTTATGATTGTCTCCCTCAACTTTGCACATTTTTAAATTATAAATTTGTAAGAATAGTTTTTGTGTTTTGTTTTGTTTTGTAAAAAGACCTGGCTATTCTCCATTCTTCTCTCCCTCTTTCTTCTCTGTATACAATTGCATGCTAAGTGCTTTTGGTATATCACTTCTTTTAATTCTCACAATAACCAGGTGTGGTAGATTTCTATTCCCTATTTAAAGAGAAAAGAGATTGGCAATGACAGCAGACAGTTTGCTGGTATGGCTGGTTCTGGGCTGTCTAGGAGTCAAACTCACATCATAGTATGATTGTGTGTTTCCAGATCACTTTCTCTCATTTCTTCCCAAGATGGAGGGCAATGCACTGCTAAGGACAAGCCTGGTACTTGAGCAAACTAAAGACATCTCGTAGCCAGGAACAAAGAAGGAAGAAGTACATCAGGTTTTATAAATTATTTATCATTATTATCTGGAAAGGAAAACATTTTGTTATGAGTGATTTTTTGAAGACCCACTTGCTATTTTCCAGATCCTTGTCAAGTTGGCCTGAAGATGTGGCCCCTAGCCAAGCATGCAGCTGTGGAGGAGTTAAAGGATTACACTGCTGATGTCACACTGCAGTGGGAGCATGTACACATCAAGTTTAAAAACATTGCCCAGTAAACAACTGAAACTTACAAGAAAAGAGGGTAATATTGGGTTATTTTCCCACTAAAATGTCGAAATTGTTCTCTTTAATTTAATGAGAGATTGATATTTTAGATCTTAGTCGATTGAATTTCAGATATTCAGGGACACAGTCTTTTGTAATAAGGACTGAGGAAACTTTGTGGTTACTGCTTACCTAGTATGGGTGAGGGCTTGTGTTTGATCCCTAATACTACAAATAACAGGTCTTGAGAGTCTCTAGTAATTATAAGCATTTTATATAGGTTTATTTTGTCCCAAGGGTTGTAGGCAGATATTAGGATCTGGTGGATATATATATAACTGTATAAGCAGTTTATTAAAATAGAGTACATTTCCAAAGGAGAAGTGGACCAGACCTGGAATTTAGGTTGGAAGCTCTACGGCCTCCATGCCAGTGGTCTGGAATCCCTGGTAGTCATTTGTACAGTGTGCACTTTCCTGCCCATGCTCTATTGTGGGGCTCGGTGAGTGGGTCATTCCATCTTTCTCTCTGCTATCTAATTTCGTTTATATGCTAATTTTGATCTCATCCTTTCCCTGTTCTTCCACCACGATAGCAGATAACTATTTCCTCTTACTAATAAATATCCTTTTTAACCTTTAATGTCTGAATAGCTCCTCAACCAAAATTGAATGTATGCCATGTACAAATTGCTTTTCTTGGTACTATAGAGATACAAAACATTACAGTCTTTGAACTTACATGCTATATGGCTGTGTCATAGAAGATTCACCTACACACTGCACAGAGTGGGGAACAAGGTGTTTAACCAAATATAAATTAAAATAGAGGGAGAGAAATTAGATAAACATTGATTAGCTCTTGCTCCTTAGAGGATTTGAGACCATGTATCAGATAGTTTTAGAAGCCTGAGAAATACTGTCTATACCCAGGAGAGAGGTCCCAGCACTGATGCTGCATCACCAGCACAGGTGCTGAGGTTGCAGTGAAAATGAACATTCACTACTTCATGTGGAGACATGTGATGTGACTTCACGTTGAGACATGTGATGTGACTGGTCTGCTAGTGTTACTGAACAAGAAGGATTTTCATGCATGGAGTGGGATTCTCATGAAAATTCAGAGGAATTCAAAGCTAGAGGGGCATTTCGGAAACCCTGGTGATGTCTGTTGGTTACACAGGCATTAGAAAACCTCAAGTCACATGGTTACTTACACACGGATTTCTGCATTCCACATCATCACCAATGCCCAAAATGACTTGTTTTAAGTTTCATTTGAGGGAGATAAATGTCTAAGAAGTTAGCAGGTTTTTTTTGGGGGGGGAAGTTGGTAGGCTTAGGGTGTACTGTATTCAAAAGTGAATAGGAGACCAATGAAGACACAAATATTGACACACAAGATAAAATATTTTGTATAGGGTAGAATATAATTATAATATAAAAATAATATAGTAATTTTCTGTGGCCTTATTCTGTTGGAAGTTCATTATTCAAAGACGGTGTAGGCTATCAGGTTGTGATTTGAGTGAGAGCTTCATACGGAAGGCAAAACTGGCACACTTCAGGGCAGAGACTGAAGGTCTAGATAAACACAGCAAGGTTAGGAAAGAGCATCTAAAAACTCTTCCAACAACAGGTCATGTATGTGGGGACTTGAATGGGAAATGCCCCCGTAGACTCTAATATTTCAGCACCTGGGAATGCTCTTTGGGAACATTATGGAATATTTGGCAGGTGCAGCTTTGTTGGAGAAAGTACGTCACTGGGGACACCCCATTTTCTGTTCATGCTTTCTTCTTGCATTTGAAGATCTGAGCTCTCAGCTTCATGTTCTGTCACCATGCCTGCCACTCACTATCATGTTTCCCTGACATGATGAATTTACTCCTCTGCAACAAATAGTTCAAGCAAATCCTTTCTTCCCTCAGTTACCTTGGTCACAGTGTTGGAGCGTAATGACAGAAAAGTAACTAAGACCCTTGGGGCATAGACTTTCATTCCTGGAAAACCCAAAATGGTAGAGAAAAAAATTCTGGAAATCATGGAAAGGGAAGACGGATTTGTGGAACTGGTTTAGTGTTGCTCATCCCCAAGCATATCTTCAGGCGCGCAAGGAATTAAAACTGCAAATAGGAAGATTAGGAAGATGGACTTGTACAAAAAAAGGTAACTATCTCTCTCTCTTTCTCTCTCTCTCTCTCTCTCTCTCTCTCACACACACACACACATCAAAGTCACATATATACATATACATGCACACTGACACACATACACATACATACACACATACTAACATACAGACAGACAGGCACACACAGAGAGAGATACAGAAACACATACATAGAGACATAAACTCCCATAGACATACAAATAAAAATCAGTTTTGAGATAAAATGAAGTACTTCATTAATTCAGCTCAAGTTTATCATTGTACCAAATAGTGTGTTCCCTCACTGAAAGATGGACAAGACTCTACTGACTTTATTACTTAGTGCATAATATAAGCATGAAATTAGTGGCTATAACTTTAAAAAGCATTATTTTTCTTTTAAGCCAGTTATTCTCATATTCCCCAGGCCAACTGGATCACCAGTATCTATAAAAATAATAAAAGCAAGTCCTGTAGTCTATCCAAGTATAGTTAAATAAAAAGTTCTGGACCAGCAATGTGTTAATGATTCCTCTTGGTGAGTCCACAAGTGCTTAGGTTAAGCCCTTCTGCTTAAGGACAATTGTGGGAGAAGGAAGCTAAGCTGAGCTGCAGTGAAAGGTGGGAGACCCTTGGGGCAAATTATCTCAGGCTTTAAGATGTAACTAAACAAAATCATTTCGTGATGTCAGTTTTTAAAAAAACTTCTATTGTTTCTTTGCAGATTGCACATCATGGATCACTATCCCACTTATCTCCCTACCCCTTGCATCTGCCCTCTGCCCTTGCAACCTTCCAAAACAAACAACGCCCCCCCCAAAAAAAACAAGCAAACAAAATTCAAACATTTAATAGAAAAACCAAAAGGCAAACAAAGAAAATGAAGCAAGCAGAAGAAGCAGTCGCGGAAGCTGTAGTGTGGCCCAGGGAGCCACACCACTCACCCGATAGTCCTTCCATATTCACAGGCAAGTATGCGTTGGATCCAGGCTGAGTGACCTGCATTGTCACCTAGGGCCATGTGATACCAGGCCTGAGCTACTGCTGAGGGCCATCTGGGTCTGTAGTCCTGCTGTGACTGGGGTCTGTGTTAACGTCCTTGGCCAGGTGTTATAGAAACCTCGCATTTTGAAATGTGAGGGCTGTGTTGAGCTGGACCTGTCCCTCACTGGCCCTGGGACTACTGGCCTGGCCTCTCCCTGGATTTTTAAGCAGGAGAGCTGGCTCCTGCAATCAGGAAAGATGGCCCCACCATACACCGCAGACCTGTACCTCACCAGACAGCTCACTAGAACTGACCCTGTTGTTCTGGAGGGTTCGAGAGCAAGAGAACGGACCCAGCCCCCACCTCGTCTGCTATGTGGAAGCATGGGTGAGGGAAAGATGCCAGCTTCGTCCCCAGCTCTCTGCTACCTGCAACAGGTGAGAGAGTTGGCCCTGGTGTCACAAAAGTAAAACAACTAGACCTGCCCCTCACCAGCCTCAGCACAGGAGAGAGCCAGAGTGGACCCTGGCCCCTGCCAGACCAACCCACTACAGCTAATCCTGTTGTTGACAGGGCAGCTGAGCCAGCCCTGAGGGAGTAAGGAGAGCAGGAGAGCTGATCTTGCCCACTCCTTATATTATGGAGAGAGAGAGAGAGAGAGAGAGAGAGAGAGAGAGAGAGAGAGAGAGAGAGAGAGGTGGGGCTGCATCTTGCCTGGGCTAGGCAGTGGAGCTGGTGGTGTGAGTGTGGCAGGGCGTGAGAGCAGGAGAACTGGCTACACCCCTTGCTGCAGGCAGCACTGGAGAACTCACCTGGGTGGGCACATGGGGGAAAGATGGCTGACTGACCAGACCAACTCCCAACCAGGCACAGAACCAATGTCGTGAGATAGCTTGCTCCAACATCTACCTCATCTATGAACTGTTGGAACAGGTGAAGGAGATGAGCCTACAAATCCAAAACGGCAGGATTCCTATTAACACAGGACAACAACAGGATATCCAAGAAGAGCCCCAGTGAGAGCCCACGATCAATGATGTCAGTTTTATTTGGGAAAATAAATAAGATGCTGCTTTTAGTAATCACAAACACTTCTTAGCATTGACCCTTGACATATTTCTTGTCCATTTTCTTAGGATTCTTAACTTTGAGTATTTGTATCAACGAAAGGGTGAGGAGTCACAATACAGTAGAAACGGGAGACTAAGTAGTGAACAGAGTCTTGATGTTTCTTCAAAATGTACAGTTAATCTATATCCTTGGAACCCCAACCTAATACCATATTGTCTTTAAAATAGCTAAGTCACACAGAGATCAGTATATTATATGTATGTATTTGATAAAATCTTTAAATCTATAAATCTTTAAATGCAAATAATATGGGGTGAAATGAGGTGTGTAGTCAGAGACTTAAATGCTAGCTTGTTTCTTCTCATGTCCTCCACCGTTCACCATGGGCTTTCCTTGATCTTCCTCCTTGTTCTTTCCTATTATCAAGAACCTGCTTCTGTCTATAACTGATTTCTAAATCTCTGACCCTTAAATGTCAAATATACTTTCAAGAATGCTTATTAGTACTTCTATTTAAAAGATCTCTATTTATTTATACCCTTCCAACGATATGTTTGGAAGTCTGGTGCTTTTTGCTGTAATCACAGCAAATTTTATACTAAATTTTATAGGATGACATCTTTGTTCACTACCAATTACATATACTTTTCTCTAGCCACTCATAGAGAGGTGGCAGCAATGACTTCAAATGAGAGATTCCACAGTCTGGTTTTGTACCCCCTCCCATATTTACTTAAAATTCTTCCTTCCATCTGCACAGACTTAAATTTCCTGCTTGCTTAGCCTAAGAAGATGTGCTAACTTACTCATGCTAACTAATTCTCTGGTGTTGATTGATTGTTGGATAGAACTTCACCTTCAGTGTATTCTCTCTTTTCCCACATCTGCACTGATGAAAATAAATCCTGACCGTCACTCAATTCCCAGAACAAAGGCCTCAACTCTCCAACTTGACACTTCCAATTAGAAATCATTCCAAACTCAACACATACAAATAAAGCTCCTTATTTTGGTGACATTTAAATATCATTATTAACCTCCACGTTAAATTGCATTTTTGGCCACACCGACTCCTATCCCACAGAAATTCTAGCTTTAATTTTATTCCTGTTTGTTTTCTCCATGTTTTATATGGAGAGCTCCTATTTTGAAACACTAATTAGCTTTATTTTTATTAGGTTTGATTTTATTTCCTGAGAAAAATTCTAATTATTTTTAAATTTTGATTTCCTTCTATTCAAACATTAGTGCTCTTGGCACCATTTACAAGGTTTATGATGTCATAAGAGGAAAAAAATCTTACACAGACTTTGCAGGAGGAAGGAAGTTCCATTTTCTTTAGGAAATTAACTCTTCACGTTGAGACAGCTGTTGGGAGGTAGCAGATAATCTTGACCACACCTTTAATAATATCTCCAGAATGACTGAAGTAGCATCCTTTCCTTTTCAGTCATGACTTTGCACCCTCGACCCAGAACCAACACATAACTCAATGACAGAAATATAGGAACAGGATAAAACAAAGGAAGCCCAAAAGTGGAGCTCTCTGCCACCTAGAGGAAGCTCCTGGACAATGGACATGTCTTCCAAACAATCTTATGAAAATGTCTATTGCATGTTTGAAGGTGTTTGCATCATAATTAAAGGCTATTCTCAAACATTACTACCCCTAAGCTTTCTCCCACATCCTGATGGGTAGTCAAGGAAGGTTTGGGGGTAAAACATGAGAAAATATAGTATGTCTTCACAAGCTAATTTAATCTAACTCTTGATTAAACACCCAGTTTCCATCCTCCTACCTAAGATTGCATCATAAGTTAGATTAATGGATTTTCTTGGAATGACAATAGCAGAAAGGCTTTGTGGGAGAGTGGTTTATGGAGAAAATAATCATCATTTTAATTAGCATATTTTATCATTAAAAAATCAAACCATTGTATTTGTTTTATTTTTTGTTAATTTTTTTAGTTTTTTTTTTTTGAGACAAGGTTTCTCTGTAGTCCTGGAACTAGCTCTTGTACACCAGGCTGTCCTCGAACTCACAGATATCCGCCTGCCTCTGCCTCCCGAGTGCTGGGATTAAAGGCATGTGCCACTACCTCCCGGCCTTTTTGGTTTTTTAAAAAATATTTATTTTATTTGATAGACTTTTTATATATGTTAATTACAAGAAAAGCTTACAACAAAATATATGGGTTAAAATATTTTACTGGTGTTTAGTGTTTTGTTCATCACTTCAGCACATCCACTAGACTACACACGTCTAGTCTTGGTATTTATGGATGATGGGTGATGGATTTGGTGACACATAATGGGGTAGCCTGGTGGCATGGGGTAACCTGGGAGCACTATAACATGTGTGCACTTCTAAGTTTTGGGGGACCAGCGAGTCAGATTTTCCCACAAAGTTTGTCCAGACTTTATTCACAGTGAAGGGACTTGAGAGAATTGATGACTCTGGCCAGAGTGCAGATGGCTTTTGGAGAGCCCAAGTTTATTCTGGCTGTGTGCCCAGGTCCTAGATTATAAAAAGGCTATGTTGATATAATGTTTGTATACTTTTCAAATTTAACAAACATGTTTTGGATATCTACTATAGACAAAGTCTGAAATAATTCCACAAGTAAGTACGCTAAAACTGTCTACCTGCCCACTGCATAGATAGTTGCCCTATTAAGGTTTTTGTGATATGTTCTTGGCACAAAGCGAATTAATCTACCCTGTCACTGTTGTATTATTATTCTATTCTAGCATTGGCTCTATCTTGCATTAGCTAGAGTGGAACCTCAAGGTTCACTCTGTCTACAGGACTTCCAAGTTTCTAAATGGTCCCAACGTCACAGTCGTTTTCCTACATCCTATACCTAAGAAGCACCACCTATCTCCAACTCTTTACTTTTAACATAGTTATGCTTCAACATGTATGTTTTTAACTATAACTAATGTATTCTAAATCTGAATTGACTTGATTTCTTACTATGAGTCTGATTTATCACACTTCTAAGGGACAGGAGATAATAAAGTCAGATACTCTTTCAGGCCCACAAACACCTATTATCTATCTATAGCTCTGCTATTGAAAAGCAACATGAGTCACCAACTGCTATTTCATGGATGTTTGTTGGTAGTATCACAAATGTAGTAGCTGTTTGAAGAGTCTCCAGGCCTGTTTTTTTTTTTTTCATGGTTGGCACAGTCCATGGATTTCCAAAAGCTAGTCCTCCTTTGGAAATCTGCTTAGACATTTTTGTGTTATTGAAAGCATTTAATTTATTGTTCAGATATTAAAAGTATGTGTCCAGTGGATATGACATTTGTGCTCACACTAATGATTGATTAGATAACTGAAGAGTTAAAGCAGCCTGTCTTTATGATGGTCTATGAAATATCTGCTAGCAACTGCCCTACACCTGTCCTTTCAGAATCTCATTTAGTAAATTGAACTAGAAGATAGAAGTAGTAGCCTGAAGATGATTAGGCAAGAAAGGGATATGAGGTTAATTTAAAATACATAAGGTTTATTTAAGAGGTAAAACTACTGAGTTATTAAGATTAAAGGGTTTAGTCAGGGAACTGGAGAGCTGTCTCATTGGTTAAGAGCATCTGATTCTCTTGCAGAGGATCTGAATTCATTTTCTAACACCAGATGATCCAATGGTCTCCTTTGGCTTCTACAGACATCTGTATATATTGTGTGCCTGCACACACACACACACACACACACACACACACACACACACACACACACGGATATAAGTTTCAGTTAGAAACTGATAGCACTGGAAAGCACACTGAGACATGATACTGAGCCAGAGCCGATGTACCTTTAGCTTCATCTTCATCTCGGGGTCTAGCCCCTGATTTTTATCAGTGAGCACATTTTACCTTTGAGTTCTTAAAAACCAATTTTTATCATATTTTATGAATAAGTTCCAAATGCATGCAATTTAAAAAGCCAATAGTTTTAAGTTAAAATTAAAAATGCGGCAATCCTATGCTATTTACTACCACCTGTCTTGCCCCACCCAAGAAACTTTCTTTTTAGTAATTTCCAAAGACAGATAGGCCTTGTATAGTCTTTTCTCACATTGCATAACAGCAATATAGGTAGTCGATAGGATGCTGTGGAAATTCTGACACGGAGGCTAAAGATCACATTTTATCTCCTTCCTTGCTCTGTCTTGGCTCATTACTCTGGATGAAGTCAGCTTCAGTTCTATGAGAATGAGCAAGCAGCTCTATGGAGTGGAACATGCAGCTACAGTCCTTTTGGTGAAGAACAAGACACATACAAGCTATTTTATGGACAGCCACACGAATGCTGTAGCATTTGAAAAGTTCGATGTGGTCATCCTCATGGATGAGTGTTTTTAAAGCTTATTGACTTAAGATTTAAGCTTTTAAATCTTTTTGACTTTTAATACCTGGCTGTTGTTTTAACTGCTCCATTCATGACAGGCCTTGAAGCAGCTATTCTGCTCCTGAAGTCATCTCATGTGAAAATGGTGTAAAGTAATAAGTATTTGTTTTTCAGACTTCCAAGTTTGGAACAATTTGTTATCTAATAGTCAATTGCTCAAAGAGTCTGCTGAAGGGGGTGGATATTTGTCTTTCTCACAAGTCCCACTCACTCCCCAATAAAGATACAAATGTATACTATTTCTTTCTTCCCAAAAGAGTAGTATCATATATTTAGCTTGTATTAATAAGATTACTTTATACAGATAATATTCTTAGTACCTTATTGATAATAACAACATTCTGTGTATTATAATTATAATAGTATATTGCAGCTAATAAAAATTAGTAATTATTTGTAATATGTCAGTAATTAGTGATATATATTATTAAATTATATATGCATACACACAGATATACACCCACACTCACATATATATATATATTCACATACTCTTCAGTTATTATGCTCTCATTGTCTTACAATAGTTCCTAATACAATATTAGCATATTATAAGTGTCATGAAATCTGTGGATTTGACTATTCCTCCTTGAAAGCACTATGTTGAAGCCATGGAACTTCTAATCTTGAGTGGTTGCTCTCTGTGCTGCTAGACAACTCCCACAAGTATCCCTTCCAACAGCTCTTCTTTCTGTCTTTGCCACACAGTTTTATTCTGCTCTCACATTCAATATTTGATCAAAGAACTGCCATTTATTATTTCATGCTATAAACTGTTTAGTTTAGAATCAAGCTATGTCTGGAACTAAAAAAAAAAGATCTTGAAGCATGTTTTTAGAACTTCTTATAATAAAAACTTCTAGCTCAAGCTAGCTCAAGCATGCTTGAAACTGCTAGTTTCTTATGCTTCACTTACCCTTTAGATAAAGAACATAACTTCATTTACTAGAGGGAAAATTTGTGAAACATATAAGTTGTAATGATTGCACAGATATCACTATATGATATTTAATTCCTTATCACCTTTTATAAGAAAAATAAAGGAGGTAATGCCAAGTTAAAATATAAATGCTGCAATCAGCTTTCTTAACCCTGGGTAATATATATGGGTATATATAATTTTATATGCATTGTTGATTGATTTATTTTAAAAATATAGCATTTTGGTTATTATTATGATTATAATGTTATTATATGAATGGCAAGTTTATAAAATATATTCTAACTTAGTATAGGAGGTCCTTCTGTTTATGTGGTGCTTTCATTGGTTGAATAAAGAAACTGTCTTGGCCTAGTTGATAGGACAGAACTTAGGTAGGTGGAGTAGATAGAACTGAATGCTGGGAAGAAGGGCAGAGTGGCAGAAGCCATGAATCTCCTGCCTGAGCCAGATGCTGGTTAGAATCTTGCCGGTAAGCCAAAGTCACATGGCAATACACATTAATGGAGATGGGTAATATGTAAGAGTTAGCCAATAAGAAGTTAGAGCTAATGGGCCAGGCAGTGTTTAAATGAATCCAGTTTCTGTGTGATTATTTCAGGTGTAAGCTAACCGGGTGGCCGGGAGAAAACAAAGTGCCACCCTCTGTGCAACACTAACTATATAATATGTATATTGTTTATAGCTTATTATACCTTATTACATATATCTTGAATTATGTATGATAAATAATAATAAAAGAGAAGAGTTAAAATTTGACAATATTTTCTAAATTTATTTTACACATTTCTGAATCCAACATTTAAAATTACAAATAAAAATGTCTAATGTATTAAATATCAAAACTTTTTGCCATTATTGCAAAGTCTTTGCTTTTTAAGAAATTATTCCATACATATATCCTTGATTTATTAGTGAGGAGTAATAGCTAGCTTATTACCAAAACTCAGTTATAAGTATATGTTGATGAGTATAGATGGTATGAGATTTATAATAAATAAGAAAGTAGTATGTTAGCTAAAGTTAATAGAGTAATACTGTTGTATCTTACTATTGACTAAACTGTAAAGTATGTTGTTATAGATAATAATTGCATTATCTGAGTCAAGAAGGTTACCACACACTGAATTCACAGGCACACATGGGTTTTGTATCTCAATTACCTTACCAGAGAAAAGAGAGTGGTTATGTGTAATTGTGGCAGAAAGAATGGTGAGATACAGAAATAAAAATGATAACCATAGAAAATTAAGTTTAAAAGGTTTTGACTTAACATCCTTTGAGTCTTTGTAAGGCAGGTAAAATACTTGAATTTAACTCTGTGTGAAATGGAGACACAATAGCAAGATACATGTAGATGAATTAAATCATTAGGTTTTTTTTAAAGAAAGATATTTAGTGAGAACTCTCTAGAGAAAGAATCCATAAGATATATGATGGGGTTTATCAGGGAGCTTACTTATTGATTTAGAGACTAAGAAGTCTCCTGATAGTTTGTCTGCAAGCTGGAGAACTGCTGTGGGATAATGTTTCTGTACACTGTAAAGATTTGTCACTCATATTAGTTTAATAAAATGCCTATTGGCCAATAGCAAGGCAGGAAGTATAAGTGGGGCAACCAGACTAAGAGAATTCTTGGAAGAGGAAAGGTAGAGAGTCAGTTACCAGCTAGATGCAGAGAAATCAAGATGAGAATGCTGCACTGAGAAAAGGTACCAAGTCATGTGGCTAAACATAGATAAGAATTATAGGCTAATTAAAGTTATAAGAGCTAGTTAATAATAAGCCTTAGCTAATAGACCAAACAGTTTATAATTAATATAAGCCTCTGTGTGTTTCTTTGTGACTGAATGACTGTAGGACCAGATGGAACAGAATCATCTTGTCTATAGAGAGCCATGATAAATCACATGGCTGCATTTAGGTCTGAAATCTGGAAAAACAATGAAGCAGATGGTGTAATCCATAGTCCACAGCTGATGGTTCCAGGGCATAGAGTATGAGAAAGCAAAGGCTGGAGAAACAGTAGTTCTGAGAACCAATGTAACAGAGGAATAATGTCTGAGTTCTTACACTGAGGGAGGAAATTCCCTACTCAGCCACCAGCTCACATACTAATGTCACATGAAAACACCATTATAGACATATCACAAGGACTCATTACTTCTAATTATATTTAGAGCACTTGGGATTCTCCCTTTGTTTGCAAGAAGATGAGATTAGTACCTACTAAAACACTGAAGATAATTAATTTATTGATTGAGAATTAAAACAGACATTTTTGCTAGCTGACTATTTATTAATCCAGGCAATTTGAGTACCCAAATTAACCATCACAGGAGAAAAGGGTGGGATGAAGACAACCAGAGTGGGAAATATAAACTATAAAGTGACTGTACCAATATGAGATAAAGATACTGAGGGTAATTTTTATAGGCAAGATAAGGATGTGTGAGTGAATGTGTCTTATACAGCAATTACATGGGCTCTGATCACTACTGATTTCTAGGTATTATGCTATAGGCAGACACTTCCTGATTCACCAGATTTTTCATATTTAATAGAGGTTGACTTGTTTCTCCTCTTTAAAGAATATGTGTTTATTTACAATGCCTTTGATTATCTCTTTGTGAGCAGATAAATGGACTTTTGCCATTTTTTGCTCAGCAGATATGCATGTGGTTGAGTCTTTTACACTCCTGTTAGCAAAGGAATCTAGCTAGTACTTCTCACATTTTAATATGCATGTCAATAATATGAGAAACCTGGAAAATGTAAGGTTCTAATTTAAAAGGCTTTGGATGGTGCCTTAAATTCTGCATTTCTAATATGTCTCTAGTCCATAGAACAGATTTTGAAGAGGAAGAGGGAAGGAAGGCAGATAAGCTGTGCACTGTGCAGACACTCATATACAGGTTTGACCAAGCAGGTGTGCCACTCAAGGCCACCAATAATGAATTTGATTTTAATTTTAGAATCTCAAGTATTTCCTCACAGGTTCTAAGGTACTTCTGATTGTCTACGTATTGCTTTTCAGTATATGACTGCATTCCACTTTTGTCCCTGTTGGCAAACAGTTTCCCAAAGGTTTCAAAACATATCACTGGTCCTTTTCAAGAAGAGCTCTGCAAAGAACTGCCTCATTGTTAGTTGTTCATTAATAGTTCTCTTACTGACAACTTGGATGCATGCCTCTTAATTTTGCAAGTATTTTAAAATTAAAATCACTTCCAAAGTATTTCAAATACTTCTGGCAAAATGTCTGCTTGAAAGCGGAATTCTCAGCTCTCCTCCCACAGGTCTTTTCTCTTACAGTTTTGTAGACTTGTGGGTTTCCTTAATAGTCAAAAATTCCACAGCACAATCCATGTGTGTTGAAAGACATCTGAAATCACTGAAATGCCTCAGGGTCTCAGGATGAAGCAACTATCAGCTTTGCCTTTGTGTAATTGGGCTCTAAACGGTGATCTCCTACTTAGGTTAAAAAAAATTTTTTTTCTTTCCTCCTCCACCCTCCAGTTCTTTCTTAGAGGAAATCCATTTATGGTTTGGACACATTTCACAGGGTTCATATTTTCACCTCTCTGGAACTTTCCCAAGCCAAACTCTAACAGTGGACAATACCTCCTTGAACACATGGCAAAGAAGGTGATCTTGAGTGAAATGTTTCTTTTTTTTTCTTTAATGAGACTCTTAAGAAAGATCCCAGATACTTTGGAGAAAGAAAGGCTCATGTTTGCTGTGCAGGCACTGAAATCCCTTTACCTTTCTATATGCTGGGCAGCTAAGCAGAGATACGTAGAAACCCTAGAGAATCCTTAGCTGACATTAGTTTCTCAAAAAGGCTGGGGGACAGAGATTCAGCAATCTTTACTATCAAATGCTGGAGATCCACTCCGGCATCATCGGGACTTTCAGACGGGTTGTGAGCCTCACTGGACAGCTCCTGCTAAAGTCTTGAAGCTCTGAGAGTGATCTCTAGTTGGTTTTCTACTTTCTATTGCTACCAGTCACCTTCCATACTGGATATTCTGTGGATTTTTCAACTTCACTGTGCTTATGAATTCGTTGTTTAAACTTCTGAATATTACAACTTGAGTTCTCCTAAACTGACTTCACTTTAGTTAGGAGTGCAATCCTCATCAAAACCTGAACTCTGATACCTACCCTCGCTATCTCATCACAATTCACTCAGGCTGAATCACCAAGCTGATTCAGATCATGAACTACCCTCATCAGAAATCTACTTAAGTCTGCCTCACCAAAGAGTGCATATGTTTTCCCTGTCATTTCAAAATTCAAATTTACCCACAAAGAGTTAAAGGCAACCATTGGGCCACACAGACTGTGGGTGATCTGATTGGGAACAAATCCCAGGAAAGTTGGCTCCCAGTCCAGTATGCCACATGATCATTGGTTTGGTGGCTGTGAATTCACATGGTGCTCGTCCTGCAGAAACATGCAGAGGACAGTCCTATAGCCAGGCTGAACAGTTTATGTTTCTCAGAATATCATTCTGACTGATTGTAAATGGTCCATATTTTGTTAATGAGAAAATGAGCCATAGCTTTACGGCGGATCTTTTTATTACAGATTATAGTGATATTTATATTCTTGTCTCTGCCAAACATGAATTTTGTTCTAGTGCCATCTTAGCAAGTCCCTTTTGACTGCTGCTGCTGCTGCTGCTGCTGCTGCTGCTGCTGCTGCTGTTAGGTTCTTCGTGGTCTCCAATGCGCTGTCTAATATTCTTCTGGGGAAGCTCAGCTGTTCTTTGTCTAAAATTTTAACTATATGCTACTAAACCTGAAACAGATGTTATCTTGGCTGCTGTCAGTTTCTGTGAGTGCCAATTCACATTTTATAAACGGCAGGTAGAAGGCAGGTAATTTTCTGCCTGCCCTGTTTTGGAGAAAGAAAAAAATGAGGGAAGATGGAATTAGAGGAGCATGAATATATAAATTATAGGAATAAAACCACATGGAGACAGAGAGCACAGCCAATGGAGCATCTGTTATCCTAACATCATATACTATAGTTTGGCTACTACTGACTTGCCTGGCATCCTCCTGAATAATTTTTGTGGCCACCCAGACTAACTGTGCGAGTTGATCTCTTGATTTAATATCTTCCTGCTTTTTTCAGCTTCTATGTCATTTGCTGCCACTTAAAAAAAATGTACTGCTTGTTCCTTAGCCATCTGTGTTTTCAAGAACTCATGGTCCTTTAGCTCCCCGCCCCCCCCCCGCTTCTTTCTTTCCTTTTCTTTTTGGTATGGGAGCCAGGAGCTAGAGAATAGTAAGAAAGAAAACTTAACTACTCACAGAAAAGGTAGAGGCTCAGAGAAAAGGGGGAGGGATGTCTTATGGTTTGTGCTTTGTAAGATGTGGGTGTGACTCAATTTCCTCACCACCCACATAAAAAAGTTGCCACCCAATCACTGTTTTTTTTTCTCCCTCTGTCCCAAACCCCTCCCCTTGGATTTTGGCTGAGAGACCCTAAGAGAGCCTGCCCTTTCTGGACTTTGCGAACTGACATATAAAAGCTGTTAGCTGCTTCTGTAGCCAGCAGCATTCAAACCTTGCAGGCTTTTGCTCTCTGAGAGCTTGTAATAAGACACACTCCTTTTACACAAGTTCATGCTACAACTTAACAAAGAACCTTACATTGTTGGAGGAACAGTGTATTCATTTTGGCATTGTGCAGAGGTAAGCTATTTGGCTCAACTAGATTCTATTGCATGCATTATTGTAAAGCAACTCACATTTTTTTCCCTTAGGACGATTTTGTGTGTTGTGTCATTCAGTGTATAGAATGTCTGGGACATATTATCAGCACATTTTTCTTTGTGGCTACCTGTATTTTTCCTTGTCTGTCTCAAGGTCAGCTTGCATTGCTAAAGATTTCTGACTGGAAACAGGCATGCAGTAATACAGCTTTCAGTTCAGGCATTTGGGGCAAAGGGGCAAAGGGTTTCCATTCATTTCAGGATGAGTGGTCACATGGGGTTGTTTTGGTTTTTTTTCTAGCTTCAGAAAGTTCCTCCTAGGGGCTTTGATTCATAGCAGATTTCTACATAGTGCAGAAATTACCGTAGTTTTCTTTTCAAGAGACATTTGTTTAGATTTTGGGAGAATGTCAACCCAAGCTATGCTCCCAAGTGATAACACTGTAAATCCATTAAACTATGGCTCTTTTTTCTTTCTTCTTTGCTTGCTTGCTTGCTTTTCTAAAGACCCTAACTCTATACTTTTTTGCTTTAAAGCAAAACAAACCTGGTGAACTCTTTTCCACCCCTCAAAATGATAGCAGTTTCTGCAGTCAGCCTTGTGATCCTTTTGTCCCTCTTCCGTGAAGCAAGCACCGTCGTCTTACTCAATTCCACTGACTCATCCCCGCCAACCAATAATTTCACTGATATTGAAGCAGCCCTCAGCGCGCCACTACAGTCTGCGGATATCCCTAAAGCCAGGCGGAAGCGCTACATCTCGCAGAATGACATGATCGCCATTCTTGATTACCATAATCAAGTTCGGGGCAAAGTGTTCCCACCAGCAGCAAACATGGAATATATGGTAAGAGGAATTTTTCTTTCTTGAATTCTGAGTGAGAAATTTTAATTTGCATGGTAGTAGGATCTAAATGGATTACAGTGCCTGTATGTCAAGTGATACAGGGTACATACTTGATCTTGGGAAATGTTTTAGCATATCTCCCAGTGTTAAATTATGTTATTTCATGAGTTAATGTATGTGAGAGAGACAGGGGAGGGGATGTATATAGAATTTTCTTCTGTGATTTTCATAATCCTGACAAGCCACATTTTCTATACGGAGAAAAAAATGGGGTATGCTGACTGCCCACATTTGCAAAGTCATCTTTCCAAGGAGAATTCATGGAGGTTTTTTTTTTCTGTGTTTTCTGAGTCTAAAAGTCATATTTATCAGTTCAAACATTTCTTGAGAATCTTTCTTGAAATTGAAGGTTTCATGTGCTTGATTTATTTCTGGCGAGGTGTCTCTCCTAGTTCTTGGACAAAGCTCTCACCCACACTAGTCTATTTGTATTCTAAGAGAACACGTTGGCTCTTTTCTTGCTCCCCTGTGATTTAAGACTTAGTCCTTCAGATAAGAGGGAAGCCAGTACACTTACTTGCACACAGTTCCAAGTTGCCATGAACACATTCTTTGCTTGCTCTTAAAAATAGACTATGTTTAAATCATTTCACTTAGAGAGCAAAAGTATTAAGCTGGTATTAAAAGGAACGAGTCTGGCTAAGCTTTATTTTTGCTTTTGAAGTCACGCACAGTTATGATTTAAAGGGTTTCACTTTATGAGATCAGTGTGGAGTTTGTTTAATGCAATGAAGGCCACCAATAGGTGTCAGCTTCTAGAACCATTTACTTTTTCTAAATAGGCTGCTTGTACCTGACCAACTGCTAGTGTCAATGTCACAAAAAAAGTAGACATAGCAAATAAATTTAGAGGAATCATAGTTCATTAAAGTAGTCTAATTTAGAGTCTTAAAATGACCTTTACTAGAATTTATTATCATGTCATGATTAAGATTTTGGATGCTGGCGTCTAAATGTTCAGGTTCTAGTTCTGTCCTTTTAGGTAGCATAAATGCTTTACTTAGTGTGTTCTGCTCTTGTCTTCTCTAAGATAAGGGTGTAGTCAGCATCTGCCACAAGGGATTGTTGTAAGGCTATATGAGTTGAGAGCAGAGAAATAAGATCAGAACTCACAGATACAGAGTTGTTCTTTAAACTTTAATGAGTTCCTTTGAACTTTCTGTGACAGGGATTCAGTGAGAACTCATTCAAGTTCTAACAACAGAAACGGCTGCCCACATGCAGGAGGGCTGCAGTTAGACCTAGAGGAGAAAATATGTTTCAAAAGCTACTATAGGTTGTGAAAGAAGTAAACCCTCTGGTCTGTGTGAGCCCAGTAAGGAACAGTACCTAGCCTACAAGGTCAAGGAGTGCTTTCTGGCTATGACCACTTTGATCCAAAATCTTGAGTGAAGACCATGACCACTAAGCCAGGTTTGGTAGTAAGCTCCTCTTGCTTTAGATCATGGCTAAATCACTCACTATGGCCTCACACAAGTTACTCAGTGGCTCTAAGACCCACTTTGCCTATCCTTTTCCTTAATGGGAGTAACAGTGTACACAATAAGCAATCAAGTAATGGGATAATGTAACTCACTACATTAATAATATTGAGGTCAAAGAGGTCACTAGAAGTAGCATGGGCAGAACACAGAACTTGCTAGAATAAAAAAAATCCTCTTATCAAGGATTACATCACTCCATATGCATTTATTTAATTACTTCTATGGCCAGAGCCCATGCTAACTATTTCAACTGATGACCTCATTTGATAACCCACATTCACCATCTGAAGTTGGGATTGTGATCACAGTTTTCCAAGTGAAATCATGTAGACCCAGAAATATGAATGACTAAACCCGGATGGTGTGACCAAAGAATGATGCTGTCCAGACTGAGACTGGGGTGGGGATGGGGTCTCTTCATTCGTAAACTACAGTGTATGTCCATTGAAGGATATCTCTGAGAATATCAGAATATGTTATCACTTCCAGAAAAGTTCCAGAAGAGATCATAAATTATTCTTGTTCTGTTTATCATTCTCTCATTGCTTTCTTCTCAGGTATCAGAATCTTTACATCTGATTTATTTTGCAATAACCCAACACAGTAGATAATTATCTAGTATATATTCACAAATCTTCTTTAGCTCAATGAATGCAATGAAAAATCATAGCCAAAACACAATGCTCTCTAAAGCAAAACAAGGACCATTTGACAATCTGTGGTTTAAAGCCTACATATTCAGTTTCCTTAGCATCTAGCATATGTTGGCACTATTCTAAGCCACTAGCACACATTCTTGAACAAAAACAACAAATCTCTTTGGCCTCTGGATGCTAATAAAATAACAAACTAGATAAACAAATCGGCAAGAGCAGGCTAGAAGGTAATGAGGTCATGTCCAGGATGAGGCGCTCACTGGGATTGTTGGAGAATATGACTGGGACAGGTGGAAGAGAATTCCTATTCACAGATGAGGGAAGTCACAGAGGAAAGAGCAGGGCAAAGGACTAGAGGTAGAGAAAATTGACAAGCTTAGAAATAGCCTCACTTTCATGATCCTATGGTTCAATCCATCAATAGAATTGCTTCGGTTGAGTGCCTTGTGGTGAAACTCAGTGGCCGGCATATATTAATAGGTAGCTTGGAGGTTAGTGCAGGTGCTCCAAATGACTCAGTGTTTAAGCTAAGTGGAAATATGGATCTCAGTGGGAACTGGCAACACTGATTTGAATTGGCATCAGTTGGGAAGTTAGATCAGTTCCTAACCTGCAGCATACACCTCAGAAACGCATGGTATGTTTATTACACTACCTAACAAATATTTGCTCTCTGAGTCACCAGCTGCAGGCTCAAATCATCCTCTCCAGTATCTGCTGCAGAAAATATGGGCTTCGGCTCAGTGCTCTCTAACTGTGCTAGACTGCCTTGGAGTTCCTTTATTCTACAATGTGCTGAGCCATTTGTCCAGTTTCTCTCCATCCGAGGTACCCTTAACTAATCCATCCTCCTTAACTAGTTCATCCTCCACCCTTTTCAAGACTTTTGTATTAGAATACCAGTTCTTCCGAGGACATTTTCATACCCACAGCTATGTGCGCCTCATCATTCCACTGAAGTGCTATGCTCTCTGTTGCCTCCATGTCTATATTATGTTCACATCATAACCGAGCTTGACAAACAGTCATGTGGCACTTATTGCTAACTCTTTAATCTTAGGGCTACAGGGTGCTAAGATTGTTCACCTTCATTTCTCTCCTGAGTTTTGAAAGTCTTTGTGTATAGACAGTGAGCCCCCATTATTTATTACATTTAGACCAAACCCAAATTGTTATATATTTATAAACAACACCAATTTTGATTCCATTATTCTTTTGGCATTTTCCCATCATGATATTTCATCACACACTTGAAATAAAACAAATATTTTTAAATTCTTTAAACCTCTTAAAATCAGATTCTTTAAGTAATTGTCTTAGACTGTGTACAATAAAATGAAACAAAAGAAATTTGAACATCAAGATTTACTTTCATGAAATGGTTATAAATCATGTTTATATAGTGCCTGTGACTTTAATAAAACATACCTTGTGGGGCTGGAGAGATGGCTCAGAGGTTAAGAGCACTGACTGCTCTTCTAGAGGTCCTGAGTTCAATTCCCAGCAATCACATGGTGGCTCACAGCCATCTGTAATGAGATCTGGTGCCCTCTTCTGGCCAGCAAGCATACATACAGACAGAACACTGTATACATAATAAATAAATCTTAATAAATAAATAAATAAATAAATAAATAAATAAATAAATAAATAAATAAAACACACCTTGTGTGTAATTCTTAGTTTTCTAAAACAGGGTCTTTTTACAGAAGCAGCAATGCAGATAGAACGTAAAATGTGCAAGTGAAACCTTTGAACTCTTAGCTCCCTTTCTTCAATTAGCTGATTGACTAATATCCAGGGTGCTTTGGACACCAGCTGCTTTTCATTCTTCATAAGGGCAGCTTAAACTATGACTCTAAACCACAAACCACATTAGTTTCCTAGAATAAAAATTATCCCCCAAAGAATGAATTTGCAAAACTTATACAGAGTTAAATTTGTAGGATGTTCTGATTCAGAGAAATTGAGTAAATTAATTTAAAAGAAAACAACTGAAACCTCTCCATGAGAGGAAGGGATCCAAAGATAGGAATCTTTGTATTTAAAGTATAAGAAGTACAGTAAAAACAAAACAAACAGGGAGTAAAACCTCCAAGCATAATGCTCTGCTGTAGGAGATTGCTGTAATAAACATGAAACAAACACTGCAAAAGAGTTGGGGGTGGAACTGAAACCTCCAGCTGGAAAATGGTGAAGACCTCTGTGGAAGAGGAGAATGTGACACTGGTGCTCTGCAAGAGATGTGATGACTGTGGCAGAAAGCAAAGCCATGGATGACCCAAGCCACGAGCAGGGACCATGCCTAGGAGGTGCAAAACAGGCCTGATACAAAAGGATCAGGAAGAGTGTGACATTTGAGATCAAGGGCAGAAAGGCATCTTAGAAAGATGGCTTCTTCCATATGTGGAAGTCACAGCATACATAAGAGGTGGTGACTGCTGAGGAGCAGCACTTGATTTTTAGGTGAGAGTAAAGAACAGCACAGCTATTCTACACACAATGATAAGCAGAAGGACATAATTGAACTGCAGCACACATGGTAGGAATATTCAGAGAAACACAGGTTATGGACAACATGATAGCAATGATAGAAATGGGCGGGGAAAGATGATAGCAATGATATCCCAGGAAGCTCAAATCGCTTTTGTTATAATATGACTTATGTTTGTTTGCTGCCAGCAAATCTGAGTTGCTAAGCTAAATATGAAAGGTTTCTTGTGTTCTTTTCGGGAAAGGAAACATATCTATTACCAAATAGTAGTAGGTAGTAAAGTAACAGCGTGATTCAGTGAACGAATGAAGCAATTAATCCAACCTTTGTAAAGGCCAACACGTTATTGGTCTAGAATGATAATCTGTATTGGGAATAAAGAAAAATGCTAATTTAATTTATCTAGGCTTTACATGGAAGAGAATGTGGATAATTCAGACCACTATTGTTTCCTTTCTTCCATAGTTGACTAAACATTTTGGTGTCAGATCTGAGGCAGGAAAATTGCTGAGTTCAAGGCTAACTAGAGCTAGACAGGGAGTACTAGCCTAAGCTGAAACACACAATATGGTCTTTTCTCTGAAACAGTTTTGATGTCTATTCTTGCTCCTTTTTTGTTAATGAAGCAATGATATATGCCAGGCAGCACATTTCTTCTTTTTGGAAAGTATAACTCAATTGATTTTATTGGGATTACAAGAAATTTGCTTTGTCTAATCTAATGCTCTTCAATGTGTGCTTGTATGGCTTATAGAAGGCCTGTAAGAACCACTGCCAGGAAGTAGTGAGCTAAGCATGTTGATGGACAGGAAGGCACTTGCCAGCACATTCAGGGCTCAGTATTTTTGCTCTCCTGGATAGGGATAGGCAGTATGCACCATGTCAAAGCAGAGGAACTACTGACTACTCTAAGAGTATAGAAGGAGACCTATCCCATGCATGGTCTGAAGTAGCACAGTAGTGCCAGCTTCCAAAGGTGATGTGGCTAGATATTAGACTAAAATCTATTATACCAAAAAAATAAATAAATAAATAAGGAGAGGGGGACTGTGTGGGCACTAGAGTGTTCTATAAGATATAGGGTGGTATAATTATATGACTCAGATTGAATGTTTAAAAGAATTGAGTATTACAATATTGAAGTTTGGAGACACTAAAAAAAACTTGACTGACTTTGTTATAAGACCAAGGGATTTAACATTTTCATTGACCAATGAATCTATTCCTTCTGTCGCCTGAGATTCTCTCTTCCATCTCTTGTATTCTGTTATGCTTACATCTGCAAAAATGACCCCAGCTAAGAACCTAAGCAGTTGTGGAGAGGGTGCCTGAACTGTCCTTGCCCTGTAGTCAAAATGATGATTTGATGACTATCTTAAATGCCATCATAGGACCTTCATCCAGCAATCGATGGAAGCAGATGCAGAGATCCGCAGCAGAACACTGGGCTGGGCTCCTAAAGTCCAGTTGAAGAGAGGGAGGAGTGAGAATATGAGCAAAAGGGTCAAGACCATGATGGGGATACCCACTGAAACAGCTTACCTGAGCTAATGAGAGCTCACCAACTCTGATGGGACAGCAGGAGAACCAGCATAGAATCAAACAAACCCATATGAATGTGGGTGACAGCTATATGTCTGAGGCAGACTGGGGGGCCATTGGCAGTGAGACCAGAATTTGTCCCTACTGCTTGTATTGGCTTTGGGGAACCCATTCTCTTTGGAGGGCTTAGATATAATGAGGAGGGCCTTGGTCCTGCCTCAAAGCAATGTGCTAGACTTTGTTGACTTCCTGTAGGAAACCTTACCCTCTCTTAGGAGTGGATGGGAGGTGGGAGGAAGGTGAAAGGAGTGGGAGGAGGGGAAGGAGTGGGTAAAAAAATAACATCAGGGGAAGTATTAAAGGTTTCATCTGGGAAATCGCATGACTGTATTTGAATTTTAGAAAGGTCATTCTGGCCATGGGGTAAAGAAGGAGTGGAAAAAGGCAGAGGTGGAGACAGGATGCCTAGTCAGAGTCTGTCATGACAGCCTTGGTGAGAGATAATTGAAACCTGAAGTACGTTTGAGGCAACATGGTAAGCTGGGGCTGTGAAATATTTGGAAATCAGGTCAGAAAGGGTGATTCATATGAAGTTGCAGAGAAATATTTACAGGACGGAGCAGTCAAGACCTGTTTCTGTCTTTGAGGGGGACAACTGTGTTACTCTGAGTCACTGAACACAAAAGACAACAAATTTTAGGGGGCCAAGGAGTGACAGGGGATTGTTGTCTGGTGAGCATGGCTATGAAAGTTGAAAAGCAGATAAAATGTGAGAAGATGCATAGGTATATCCTTCCACTGAGAAAATGTGGGATGTAGATCTGCTTTGAGAGTAGGAACAGAGCATTCTCTGTAGGGCAGGTGGGGGAGTGTCATGGAAACTGAACTGGAGTCTGTCTATAGGAATCTACTTAAGAATGTTTACAAGAAAATGCCACCCTAATCCAAAACTGTTTTAAGAACCTCGTTGGTGCCAAGCTCCTCCAGCTCACTTGGGACAAGAATTTTTTGGAAAACAATCAAAGGGTTTCTAAAAATAATATAGAAATCTGCCAGTATGACTATCTGGTATCGTGAATTTAATATATCTGAAAACTGTACCACAAGAACCCAAGGACATGCAGTGATTATAAACGTTAGGGATTTGATTGTCTCTGAGAACTTTTAAAGGATGATATTGGAGGAGGGACCTGGGAAGATAAAAACTAATGTCTCAAGCCATTTAAGAAAAAGCTTGGCACAAATGCATCCTAAAGAATGGTTTAGGAGACGGCATGTCAGTGCTCCCAGCTGTTATCCATGGTGCTCAAAGCAGATGACAAACATTTAGACAAAAATAGGTGGTATACCCAATATGTTGATTTTGGAATTAACTTTTCATGAAATCTTTTAAATTCACAGCAATCAATGCAAACAATGATGTTATTTAAGGATGTTATTTTTTAACGTTATTCTATAAAGATGTTTAAGATATTATTTAATATTTTCCCCATATTTCATGATTTAGTAAAACATGAACACTTTCCCAAATCTGTCTCTTTATATTCTTTGGAAACCATTTTTTAGTGGGCAGTAGGTAGCCAGACAGGTTACTCTGAGGCAGTGAACGATCTGGGATTTGCATGTGTTTGTCGGGGTAGCCTCACAATCAACAAATCTATTTCTAATATATTGTGACATTTAATCAGTGGAAGAAATTGACCATTCATGAAAATACTTTGGCAGCCTAAACTTCACTGTCATATGACCCCCTCACCCTGAAGAATAGGATCATTGCTAAGTGATCAACAATAACTTCCAACTTTACAGTAAAAAGCAGATGTTGAACAATGCTTCAAGGAAGGAAAATGCTCTTACGACTTCCAAAATATTCTCTAATGTTATCTCTTTCTGCCCAATGTGACCGTTCCTATGAGCAAGTCCCTTCTTTCTACACAGTTAATTTGCTAATTTTTCAGTGGCTTCGGGCCTTTTCTGTTTTCTTTTTATTGGACTTCCTGGTTAGTAGAGATTAATGGTTGATAAATTCATGAAAGACACTCACAAACTAATTCCCATTTCTGGTATCTCCCCAACCCCCTGGCCTTACTACAGTTTTTAAATTCCCAACAATAGTAACTCATATTATTTAGTGAACTCTAGTCCTAGATGTGATAAATATCCTTCAGTCTCTGTATCAAACTTACTCTCATCACACTCTTGAGAGATAAGAACAGATTTCTTCATTTAGAGATGGAAATTCAGAGTTTAGAGAGCATAACTCTCTTCTTTTAACAATTGATCCAAATGCTCTATTAGACAGCAAACATGCTTCAAACAGCAATGCACTACAGCACACTACAGTGCAGTGCAGTATAGAACATGCTACTTTTTGTCTATTCATCTTTCCTGCTCTTGGGTTCATTGGATAGCAAATTTCCCTACATGCACTTCCCCTGATAATATCAGAAAGTATAAGAAATAATTTACAACATGAAAAAAATTATTTTTGTACTCTCTATACTTGGAAAAATAATATAGGTGAATTGCCCTATGATAATGCTACCAATCTTTGGATGATTGACAGATTTTATATACACATTATTCACATTTTCATATATACTGAGTTGAATAAAGATCATATATCTGTTTTAAATTCAGGCTTGATGGAAAGGGGTTGCCACGATTTTTAGTTTCTTATCCTTATAATTTTGGGATTTTGGAATGATATTTTTCTGAAATGTTACATCTGAAGTCTTGCTTAATAAAGCCATCCTGGTGAAGAAAGTTAATACAATAAAGTTGGTACTACATGTATGCACATCCAATGTCTCTAATCTAGGAATTTGTCTCAAAAGGTCTAAGTAGAGCTACATATCCCTTCTCCAAAATTTCAAGGATATTCTGGAAGTATTACTTTGGTGAAAACTCTAAAAGGTGCTTTCAGAACAAGAAAAGCTCATAGTTCAGGACTTGAAACTCGGTTGAGTTATAGTATATGGATCAAACTCCACACCTTTGTCAAGAGACAATGAAGGGACTAATAGATTAAAACAAAGAGGTTTTTCGAGGGATAATTAACACACAATTCATTCCAATGTTCATTTAATTCCTGATTTTAGAAAATACATGGATACTATCAGCAGGAAATGTCTATAACACAGAATGATTCTTACTTGGAAATGTGTTTCATTTCCTAAAAGAAGCAAACTTTTACGATTCACATTTTTGTAGTATAATCTGAAATTTTCTTGTTTGAAGTTTGAGTTAAAGACTGTTGAGAATAATTCTTTATTTGCTACTACCCATGCACATGAAGAGAAAAGGAAACAATTCATATTAACATAATAGAAATAATAAAAGCATATCATAAATGCTGGCAATATCCAAGCTCCCAGCCCCTAAACAAGTACATCTTGCTGTTGATCAAGGCATCTCCACAAATCCCCTTGTGGTGGTACACACCTGTAATTCTATCTCACAGGAGATGTTGGCAGAATGGTCCTAATCTCCATAGTGAGATCCTGCTCAAGAAATAAGGCAGTCTCCACAAGACAGGGCCCACCATTTCCCATTGTCTTCATCTTTCCCTAGAGAGTTCTACATACCATGTGAGGTCTTGGTGTTTTTGAGGCTACAGGAGGCTACTTGCTGTCTCAATCCATTTCTTTTACCTGCCTTCTTCTGCTCTTTTAAGGTTTCATACTTGAAATATTATTTAATTCACCTAATGAATAATCTGAATCCCCCCTTTGAGGGCCTATCTTTACCTATGATCCCACCTGTCTCTTCCCCAGCTGATCTAAGGCTCATTGTTATCTTCCTGGATAGTTTAGCAATGATTCATATATGTTCATCTCAGTTTCTTTCAATGGCATTTCACAAACATTCCTTTCTAATAAAAGCAAGTCCACCAATTTTAAAACAGAAATGACTTTGTTAATGCCCATGAACTCTGTTGATGCCTTTGACTGCACTCCAGAAGAATAATTTTATTATCACTTAATTTGTCTATGGCTTCTGCAAGTCAGCACCCTCTCCCCAATCTAACACAAAGGATCAGATCACCCCTGTCATTAAAAACAAACTAAAACATTTTCTGTATAAAATGGTAAAATGACAAAAAACAATCCAAATATGTAAGAAATGCCCATATAAATTAAATATCCAGGAAAAAATCTCTTAGAATATTCCATGCTGTCTCCCAGGTTGTTTCTATAATGGTTCCTTGTCCATACCCAATTCATAAATCTATCTCAAAAATTTCAATGGGATATTTTTATTTCTAGCATGTTGTCTTTGAACACAATTGCTCTATACACAATAGCTTTTCCATGGTTGATAATGCTGTTCTAAATCATTATTCTTATTTCTTCCTTAATTTTAGCTTCAATTTATTGTTTTTTAGAAAGGTATTTCTTTTCATGAATGTAAATATTTTTGAAAACATGTATTTATTTAATATCCACCTCCTGAAAATTAAATGGTTAAACTCTATTTTTAAATTTAATACATTTATTTTTTGTTTCAGTGTTTACCTGATTTGATAATTACCCTTTCCATATATCTAAGAAATTCATACAAGTCAAGAAATACAGACTTAATATCCTCTTACACTTTACTGAAAAGTAAATGTTTCTAGTAGGGAGCGGGGTGGCCCTTTGTTTGTCCCGGCTGCCTGGCTAGCTTACACCTAAAATAACCACACAGAAACTGTATTAACTAAATTACTGCTTGGCCACTAGCTCTAGTCTCTTATTGGCTAACTCTCACATCTTGATTTAACCCATTTCTAATAATCTGTGTTCATCACAAGGTCGTGGCTTACCAGGAAAGATTCAACATGTCTGACTCTGGCAACTCCATGGTGGTTTTCTCTTTCTGCTTTCTTTCTTACAACATTCAGTTCTGTCTTCTCCGCCTACCTAAGTTCTGCCCTATCAGGCCAAACAGTTTCTTTATTGATTAACTAATGAGAGCAACACATAAACAGAAGGACCTCCTACACCAGTTTCTTTAACAAATGTTAGAGGAAAAATAAAACAAACTTCACAGCACTGGGTTAAGAATTTACCAGATTTTTATCATTTTCAACTAAAATCACAATTGGCGGTAATGTCTTCCCTATATATTTTATCTTGAAAATAGAAGTCTATATGCTGTTGTAAGAAGCCATAGTCTCCCAATTACTGCAAACATTAGCAAAAGGCTGCAAACACAGATTTCTTACCTGAAATTATTCATCTATTCTAACTTTGAATTTTGTCCTTTTGCACACTTCCATACTTCATAGTTTGAAATTAAAAAAAATATTTTCAAACAAGTCTACAGTTATATAGAGTTACATTCCAACAATCATGGTTTCTTATTAGCCAGTAGTATTGGCTGGACACAAATACACAGTCACAGGTGCCATTGCTTCCCATGTTTGTTTATTAGTACACTGAAGATTTCCAACAGGTCACATGGTAAGACAGCCTTTTATTTGTATTGTATTAATATTATCAGTTCTTCTGACTTATATAAGACAGGAAATTTCTCCCAACTCTCTCCCATGAAGCACCATTTCTTATCTCAATTTTATATCTCTGGGTCAAGCTCAAAGGATCTCCCAACTTGAAGAGGATCCTACATTCTTTTCATTTTCCTCTTATCTCTCAGGGTCACAGCTCTTCCAGATACTCAGAGGACATCAGTTTGAATTCTGTTTTCTTGTCTTAGGCTAAGTGTTTCAGTTGCATGTGATTTACAGTCAAGATACTTGTTTAGCTCAAGCTATCTCTTAATTTAATAATAAACAGAATAACCCATTTTAAATATTTAATTCAAAGCTTATTTACCCTATTTATGATCAACTCAATGCTAACTTGTTAGCCCCAAGTTAAGAGGATGAAACTAACTTGGAGGATTGATAGTATGCAAGCATGGAAACTAACCTTAGCTAATTTCCCAGAACACACATAAAAATTTTGGGTGCATTTACACTGGCTTAAAATTTCAGAGCTCTGAAGGTGGGCACAAGAGGATCTCTGGGACTTGCTAGCCATTCACTCTTGCCAAAAGGACCAGCTCCAGGTCCAGAGATACCTTGTATAACCATACAAACAAATCAAAAGGTAGAGAGTGACTAAGGAAGACAATGGGTGGCAAACTCTGTCCTCCACATGCATGTCCACTCTCTACATAAACATGAAAATACATGTACAACACATACACATATACCAGCACTGTACTACACTACACTACACACACACACACACACACACACACACACACACAATGAAGGAAAGACATTTGTTGAATATTTTGAATTGGTTTGTGTAGAGTGTATGTTCTTAGTAGTGCTGGCCAATCACTGGCCAGTATCATATAGCTCATTTTGGCACTGACTCTGGGACTACTCGTGTACATCCAAATCATGAGACTGTGGATCTGAAGATGATATCACCTCCAGTGTTATAGTTTTGAGACTGAGTTAACTGGCAGACAGATGATGAATGACAGCCACCAGTTATTGACGATCCCAGTAACATAAATAAGCATAAACACAATGTCACTGTGTTTCATATCAGTGCTATATGTACCATGCTTTGATCCATATATTTGATTCATATCGTTGATGTAATAAAGTATTTTTAAAACTGAAGAACAGTGCATGTTAATATATAATGTGTACATGTATTTTCTCAAATAACTGTGATTAACATTTCAAGAGATGCAGTTGATTGATGATATCACCTTTTAGTGAATTAATTGTGTAGTTTTATATTTCAATAAACTACAGTCAATGTTTCAGAAATCCATGTTTTACTAATTTTTGATGGAAAAATAAATATTTGATAAGTCCATTAAAGCTGAAAAACATATCTTTTTTTTTTTTTGGTTTTTCGAGACAGGGTTTCTCTGTGGCTTTGGAGCCTGTCCTGGAACTAGCTCTTGTAGACCAAGCTGTTCTCGAACCAACAAAGATCTGCCTGTCTCTGCCTCCCGAGTGCTAGGATTAGAGGCATGCGCCACCACTACTTGGCAAAAATCATATCTTTTTAATGTTCATTTAAATACTAGGATAAAATAGTTTTACATTAAATTTGTTAGTTAAACGTTCTATACCAATTTATGGAAGATGACTTTTGTGTAGAAGAAATACTGATATTTGTGTCTTCATACTTTAGTAGAAAGTTGATTGACTATCTTTACAGAGGTAATTTTATTTTGACACACTTACAATGCCTGGCTTGCTTGACTTCTCTATGCAGTTATTGAGATGGGAATGCCAATCTGCATAGTGACTAATATGAACATTTATGAAATCAAAGAGTCATGCAAATTTTGGCATGCATTTTCAAATAACAAAAACCTACTATATATGACTATATATATTATTAACTCTCCACTAATTTCCTTTCTTATAAAACCAAAATGTTTCTTAATTTGAATAAAATATAATGCATTTTATCTTCATAGCACCCTTTATAGAACTTTGAAGTTATTTTATTATAGTTATGTTTAGTTCATAATAAAACAGTGTATTTTCATTGATAATAACGATTCTAAGGCTATCAAGTGTGAGCATTTCATGACACTCACTACCCTATAGCAGAGTCTGACCTTTGAAAGTTGCAATATACTTGGCAATGTTATTTCAGCAAATTAAATTTGAATGAATCTGGTTTCATTTATTTGGAAAAATATATGGATGACATGGCTCTTGGTTTCTGTGAAAAGGACTTTGATAAATCAATTGATTTTGAAGCATTCAAATTTCATGTATCAGTTTGTAATGTCCTCAAGTTACAATTAGATGTGATACTTTTAACCTATTTCTCCCCCAAACTGGTGTTTATATTGCATTAGCTTTAAGGGAATTGGTCTGACTTTGCTTTGTTTTAGCTACAATAATCACAGGACCCTGAACTGAAAGAACTCCTGGAAACAGGAGCATTGTTCTTTCCTTTTTTTTTGTTTATTAAAACAAATTCAGTAAAACTGAAGGATAACTTAACTTCCACAGGTCTGGGATGAAAATCTTGCAAAATCTGCTGAGGCCTGGGCAGCCACTTGCATTTGGGACCATGGACCTTCTTATTTGTTGAGATTTTTGGGTCAAAATCTATCTGTCAGAACTGGAAGGTAGGAAACAATTATTCACATGATTATACCTCATTATTTATAGACCCTACAGATGATAAAAGTATCAATTTTAAGTAGTATCAGCAATTTTCAACTGATTTCTGTGAGTCAAGAAATGCTGTTTGGTTTATGAATAACTTGATTTTAAAAAGCTATACAACGAGTTCATCAGACCTAATAAGATCATCTTTGTCTCTTACTTTGGAACATGCTACCTCCATCTGTATTTGTCATTCATTAACTCTGCTGAATTCTGGCAGTGATTGTGCATGATGTGTCCTGTCCCACAACCCCATACACACAAAAAACTCCATGATTTTGCAGAAGTCATCTATGTGTGGCTGTTTATATTCCCATCATTGTGTATAATTGCATATAAACAATCAAATTAATAAACAGGCAAATTGGTAAGATAGAAAAATCTGCATTTACATAAGTGTGCACACAGACATGTGTATGTGCGACTATGAGAAAATTCTTGCTGACAGAATGTTTCTTTCTACTGTAGAATATCATGACCAACATTCTATAACTCCATTCTTATGAACACTTTCATTAGAGTTAAAGCATTTTAACTATTTCCACGTGTCTAATAAATCGAAATTATTAATGAAATTCTAAAAGAGTAAATTTTTTGCATACATTAAATAAGACTTTGATGCTTCCTGAATAATTTGTGTTCTACTGTTTTTGGAATGGTGGCCTAGCGTGTACTTAGATGAATGAAGGTTCATTGGGCATTTTCATGCTTTCTCTTTTCATAGAAACGAAGAGCTCTATTAAAGAGTGGATAGTAATTTTCAGGAGTGGAGATGAGCTTGTTATAATGAACAATATTATAACACTTTTATGGTGTAAGACGAGATCACTAAACAGCTTCCTGCTTACTGAGTTCTTTTTTGCTCTTTCTCTTGACATCTAGATATCGCTCTATTCTCCAGCTGGTCAAGCCATGGTATGACGAAGTAAAAGATTACGCCTTTCCTTACCCCCAGGATTGCAACCCTCGGTGTCCTATGCGATGCTTTGGTCCCATGTGTACTCATTATACACAGGTCATTTCAACTGCTTTGTTTTTTTTTATTCTTATCTTAAAAATGCTTTTCTTATTAAGATGACTGTCAAATTTTTAAGCAACTTTGGAAGATATTGATTTATTTTTGCAGATGGTCTGGGCCACTTCTAATCGAATAGGATGTGCAATTCATACTTGCCAAAACATGAATGTCTGGGGATCTGTGTGGAGACGTGCAGTGTACTTGGTCTGCAACTATGCTCCAAAGTAAGTACCAAGCTGAGTTCCATTTCCCGTAGCCTGGACGTTAGAGATCAGCAGCCAGATGGGCATATTTTTGTTATAGAAGTAAATATATTCTGCAGTACTTCTCCACCTTCACCTATGCTTCATCCCCAGCCTCATGATCATCCCCACGAACCTTAAAAATGACAGGCTAAAAGGTTTCTTTTCAAAGGGACAAGGGTTATGAGTTAAAATTGTAAGGTTTACACATCAAGACACCTGAACTCACTAAGATCTCCTTGCCATCACTGCTCTGCCACATTAAGTGTTAAGACTGTGTTTCATTGTCATTAACACCTGTATCAATGGTATCAGAAAGCATCCTCTAGAGCTGTTATCAGGACAATATTCTGAATTATCAGTACCAGAATGTTGGCTTACCTAGTTCGCTAGGAAAGAAACATATTGGAAAAGAATTTTTCTTACTTCTCTCATTTTTTATATTAAAATTTATTCAATATCATCGTTCTATAGCCTACATAAATAAAATACTAATTTGTCAAAGATTACAAAATCTAATTATATTTTTGAATATTCCTTATAAAGATCGATAAACATTTACTAACACTTAATAAAATGCCTTCTTCATAGCGGTAACTCTGAGGATGAGAAATTGTTCCCATATTTATGCAGAGTTCTCTTCCCATTTGGAATAAGTGCCAAATATGGGAGGGATTTGTGATACTTGTGGTGCCTTCCAAAGTGAGTCTCAGACAAAGATTTTCTCCAGCTTTTCCAACACACAGAGGGAGGAGAACAGTGTGTCATAAGTAACCACAAGACTCATTGATATGGTGGTGGGCTTGGGCCAATCCTGCTAAAAAAAAAGTTAGAAAACTTATGATTTTCCTTTAGAATTGTTGCAATGAGGAGTCTGAAAAATAACTTTCAAAAGATATTTAAGCCTGTATTTGTTGGCTATTTTTACCATATATGCTTGGTATCCTCTAATTAAGCATTTATCCTTCCTCCTTGTGAGAAATTAGCCAGGTTTTAAAGAGATGATCAAAGACAGATTTTTAAAAATTCGTTTAGCGCTTTTATTTCAGCCAAATAATAGAATTTTTTAATAATAGTGTTTGGTTTATAGGCCCCAAATATAAGGCATTGCACTAACACTAATATATTATATCACTAACATTAATGTATGGTAGTCTTTAAAAAATATGGATGTATTATACAATTAATGTATTATAGTCTTAATAAAAACACTAATATTTTATAGTCTTGATCAAAATCATAGGTGATTAAGATTTAAAATCTTGACTGGGAGGTGAATATTATTTTTCCAGTTTGAAGTTTTCTATAGGCTAACTCTTTCAGGGGAAAAATTAGAAAGGAAGAAAAATAGAGAAGGAGAGATAATATGTAAATAAATGGATTTGAACAAAAAAAATGAAAGAATGAATGATGTATGAATTGACTGACTTACTGTTGGACACTATTATCCTCTATTCAATAATAAGTAAGGCTTTTTAGAAATTTGTAATATATGATAATATTAGACATAATAAGCTTTCAGTTCTGAGTTTTGTTTTCAAAATATATGCTTGAGAGTTTAAATTTTTAAAAAATAAGTAGAAAAATGTGAAATTATATAACAGGCTAGTTCAGTATACTGTTCTCGTATATCTTTGAATAAATACATAGTGAGAGATAAGATTTTTATTACAGGGTGGGAAGATTCAAGAGAAGATGAGAACATATTAGTCACACGATAGGAGGAGAGGCTTGGAGTGCCTCTAGATAGGCATGTGATGTCATGAAAATGACCCTCGAGGAGAGGAATCCTATCCTCCAGGCAGGAAGTAGACTCCATTAAGTGGAAATGGGGAATCTAAACTTATATTTCAGTTTGTGATATGAATAGTTAATTAGCGAATTTTTAACGTGTATGCTTTCATATATTGAAAATGGTCTAAATTTGCAGCTGAGAAGTTTCCTAATTTTATATTCTGTATATGTGCTTCACAGTCACCTCCAGGTCTTGTTAAATGCAGGCTAAGATCTGTTGTGCTCAACCCTGGTTTTAGCATTGATAGCCAAAGTTCTTCTTCATTTAATTTCCTTCATTTTGCTGTTTGTATTAGTAGTCTGATACTGAAAATAAGTTATTGTCATCCTTTATTACAACATAAAGAAGAAAAGCCCAGAAGCAATAGCCTTGCTCAGATATTCTGCATAGAGAATTAGCATCACTATTGTAATCCTTGTGTCATCATAGCGAGAAGGACCAATCAAGTACTTGTATGTATTCAAAACATGAGAGATCAAAGAGCATCAGCTAAAAACTGACAGGTTTGGTTTCCTATGCAGAAAAAGATTTGAGAATCACTTTTGTACCTATGAGCCAATTCTCTCTCATGAAAATAGTTGGCTCCTGGTTTTATAAAGATTAGAATATTAAATTTTCCTAACTTTTAAAATAAATCTTGTGAGCATTGTAACCATTTTTTAAAATTCTTCTCTCATATATTAAATGGAACTGGGACCTGACCTTGTGCCCTAGAATGCTGCTAGGGTGGAAGACAAATGTAGTGGGTGGACTGAGCCTGTTGTCCAAGATTTATAATATCACCAGAAAATGTAAATAGGACTGTATTACTTACCTATCAGTTAAGATTCTCTTCATTTATTCAGATAGAAAGCATTTTAAAAGCAAGAAATATGGAATAATGTGCTTTGGAAATTTTAAAAAACTGAATGTAATTTTCAAGGCCTTATAAAATATGCTCCTCACGTGTCAGGAGTGTGTGAGCACGTGTGTAGAAGTATCTGACTCTGGGGTGAGTGAGCAGCACTAATGTCAGCTTTTCTTTTTTCGTCCTAGGGGTAACTGGATTGGAGAAGCACCATACAGAGTAGGAGTGCCATGTTCATCGTGTCCTCCGAGTTATGGGGGAGCCTGTACTGACAATCTGTGCTTTCCAGGAGTAACGTCAAACTACTTGTACTGGTTTAAATAAGCTTATCTTTTTATTCCTCTGGGAGATACATCGGCTTTTGAACTCATAAGCATATATATATATACACATATATATATGTTGAAGTTTGAACATATTATACATATTTTATTATAACCCTATTCTCATTTTAGTGGTCAGTTGTCTAGTGTTTGTCTAGGGTGTTAAGTTTTGGATACAAGCAAAACATTAGTTTATTTTTCTGACCTTAAATTTAAATTAAACGACTGTATATGTAGTGATGGCATAGTCGTTGCCTTCAATTCCAAAACCTGTACTTCCATAAAATTATGTTACTATGTCCCTAAGGAATGAAATGTATGTTCAAGCTGTAATATATGTGTATTCATATGTATACGTATATATATATATATGAACGCACATATGATGTGTGATATGACACATAGACAATAATATGATGTGATCGCTAACAAGGGAAAATGAAAAATATATTTGGGCTTATGGACCATTTCTACAACACCCATGAAAGGATTGTTTGCAGATCAGTGGTATTTGGAAATTACTTAATTAAGCAATCACAGAATTTGTTCTAGAGATACTTAATTTTATTTGGGTCTCTAAAGTGTATGTTGAATTTATGGAGATTTCCATAACACACATTTTGATCAGTTTCATTTTTAATGAGTTTGTCTTTTGATTATTCACTCAACTTCGACTAATTCACTTTGCTGGTTATGTTCTGATAATGCAAAAATAATTATATGTGATTCCTGCCTTTGAGAAGCTATCAGAGATGTCTGCAAAATAGCATAGCCTAGTAATTTTGCTATGAATTATTTTTAACTTGACATATTTCATGTATTTTGAGGAACAAAAATATTAACCACTTAAAGGTGTAATGTATGATAAATGCTTCTGTCTCACATGTGAGGTGTCTGTTTCCCAGGAAACTCCAATATTTAAGTGAGATATGGAAAGTGTCTTAGTTTTAGTGCTGTGAATAGACACCATGACCAAAGAAGCTTATTTTAAAAAAGTATTTAACTAGGGGCTTGCTTACAGTCTATGATCATCCTGATGGGATGATGGATGCAGGCAGGAAGGAGGCACAGTGCTGAAGCAGTAGGTGAGATTTTATACCCTGACCTGCAAGCAGGAGGCAAGAAGAATAAGACTGTGCCAGTCCTGGGTGTTTCAACATCAAAGTCAACCCATAATGACAAGTTTACACCCTCCCCAATATGGCTATACCTCCTCATTCTTCCTAAAAAGTCCAAGTAAGATCCTATACTCAAATATATAAACCTATGGGAGTCATTATTCAAACCACCAAACTATGTAAGAATCGACAACTACTCAAAGATTTCTGGAGCAGAATAGGCTGACTGAACACAAGATTCTCAGAATACTGATGAAATCCAAGAGAAGTAAGAGGTGTGAGTAATCATGGGATTAGCATGCTGGTACACAAAAACCAGTCAGAAGCTCCAGAAGAGTTGAGTACATCTTGGGACCCACGAACAAAAGATGAAGGATTTTGGAAAGAAATGCGTAGAGTTGAGGGCACATTCATCTTGTTTCCCCTGCCATTAGTTGGAGAAGGTCATCTACCTACTATCTTGAGCTTTTGAATATTATATCCAAGATCCTCCATAAATACCACATGCAGTCAATTTTGTTAATATAGGCTTTGGTGGAAATTTTTCAAAGAACTAATTATGGAACTTCATTTTTATAGAAAAGTAATTTTCAGTTCCTCATTAACTTTGTTTATGAAAATCAAGTAAATCATCACAAAAACTTCTCTCATGAGCTTAGGAAATACATGGCTTAATTTACAAAATCCTTTTCAGAGAGGACAATACAATATCTGGGCCAAGACATGGACAAATCATATTTCAAACGTGTGTGTGCGCACAGCTGAGCATGAGTACAGACTTACAGAGCCAGTAAACATGATAATTTCAGAGGACAAACAGCAAAAGAAAGCTGCTTATTTAAATTCCAAACACAACTGCAGTTTCTTAGGTGGAAAGATGGCAGATCGTTAATTAGATCCATTCAATGGGACAAGAATCCACCATCTGGATACTGGGCCTACTTGCTAACAAACAAATGGTCTAATTACGTTAAAACACTGACAATTGTTACCAACTGTTTTACTATTAAGTGACCCTGCCTTGTGGAAACATATGGTTCTTATTTAAAGAACTATTTCAGGAATACAACAGATGATAGAAGGATTATGTAATATAGAGCGGGTTCAATTCTTTTCTATTTCTTTCACCTTATTTCCCCTGAGACAGTCTCACATACCCCAGGTTTACCTTAAACTCACTATTTAGTCAAGAATGGCTGATTCCTGATACTCTTTACTCTAACTTTCAAATTTACAGGGGTGTCATCTGGCCATTCGGTGGAATTTCATTTTGGTGGCAACTGCTTGACACACCTAAGAGTGTTTTCATCCTTAATGTTACTGAAGGAAAAACTATATAAACAGAAATTTACAACTCTCATTTCCAGGTTTCTTTCTAGCTTGCATGAGTATTTGGATTTCTCCGATTGAAGGAATAGGAATATTTAATATGTAGTTCATAGATTTGCCCATGAAGTTTAATTCACCATATTAACAGAAATTTATGAATATTAAAATGATGAGTACCAGAGCTTCTCATTGGCATGATCTCCATGTAATTCATTGCATTTATCATAGCATGTTATCCAGTGCCTGGAGTGTAATAGATGTTTAGTTCAAGGGAGTTTTCAGAATTAGTTTAAAAGTCTAAACTTGTAAAAGTTGAAATGAATTTTGCCTTCCCATGCTTTTAAAGACTAAAAATTCTCTAAAACATGAAGGTTTGCATGTAATAACCCTCAAAAGAACCGTCCATGGGATGACATTGAAACTAGGGTCTGCAGGCTTACAAAACAACTCATAACTTAACAACTAAGCTGAGAACACAACGGGTATATTTGCTATTCTATCTGTAATTTTTAATGCTAGTATATAAAATGGCTATGTGAAAGTATTTTCTTTCCTGGTCTAATGCAAATGATAGTTTGCTTGTATCAATGTGATACAATGAGATACAATGTCTTACATTTTCACATGGGTGCTAAGTTAATGGGCTTGCACTGTAATTCTCAGAGGTGGAACAGGTCTGGCTATAAACTGTTTCATGCAGGCAGCTTTAAATAGTCAGTATTAAAACTTCTATTTTGAAATCTTTCATTAAAAAGTAATATGACTAACAGCATTGATGTTCCCCAATGCTATTTATTTTGTAGGAAAGTAACAGTTTTTGGTGTATATATGCCTTCACATGGGAAAAACAACTAAATTGAAGTTCACGATTTTCACTACAGAATTGATGCACTACTTTTTAGGAATGTTTGTCAACTACATAGGTGTGGTATTAGCAATCTTTTAATGATAGAGAAGCTTGCTTTAATAACATAGAGGCTGAGGTTATTAGTACTATTATTTTTGTTTTTGGCATCATCATGGCCTTGGCCCTTCAAAATTTCTCTAAAAATTGTATCTGGCTCTACTGTCACCTGCACTTGACATGTTCACAAAAATGTCATTTCTAATTTCTATGCAGCGCTAGCACAGAGCAGAGCAAAAGAAAGGGTGAATCCAACCAATAAATCCTATTCTGAATATTTTAATTGAAACAAAGTATTTCCCATATTTTTGTATTAAACAAATCCATGGAGTCTACACTAGTAAATCCAGTGCATCTTTATACCACTTTAAGTGTTTTAAGTCTATACCTTGCCTGGTAAGTAATGCAAAATTAAATGGATGAGCTGAATATTTTCCTGAAGGAAAAGCGCTGCAGAAACTGTTGCTGTCTTTCCCCTTAGGTTTCATGGCATCATGGGAT
Organism: Ondatra zibethicus; assembly: GCA_004026605.1. Classification (NCBI taxonomy): domain Eukaryota; kingdom Metazoa; phylum Chordata; class Mammalia; order Rodentia; family Cricetidae; genus Ondatra; species Ondatra zibethicus. The sequence continues at coordinate 69,830 of PVIU01003596.1, forward strand.
GGAAGGGTTTACCTACTGAAGTATTTAGGGGAGATAAAGTTATATTTCTAGTAATAACTAAAACTGTCTTTGTTTTTATGAACGTTTTATATTGTTATATGTATGGGTGAAGAGGTATTTTTAAAATTGTGTCATGGCTCAACTTAGAATTGTAAAATGTTGATTAAAATTAAGGAAGTTTAACAATTCACTGGTTAATGGTGCTGAAAAATTACAATCACCATATGATTACAATTTTGAAATTTCTTTGAAACTACAGTTGTTATTGTTAGGTGTAAATTACCAATATTTATGTATTCTGGTGCTAACTATATGGTGCTAAATGAATTGCTATTGTCAACCGTTTTAAAACTACTACTTAATTGCTCACTCAATTCTTGATTCAGAAGTAACAGCAAAAATTCTATCTTCACCAAAGTATGACAGTTGATCTGCTTTCTCTTTATTTAACTATACAATGTTATTACATGTAAATATATTTCTTTGGAAGTGATTTTTTTTCTTCAAGTGGGTATTCTTTTATTTGTGTGTGTGTGTGTGTGTGTGTGTGTGTGTGAGAGAGAGAGAGAGAGAGAGAGAGAGAGAGAGTATGTGTGTGTGACCTGAAAGTTAAGATTACCCCTGTGTTAACCATGCTTCAGGCCCTGGCGCCCTCTGGTGTTTCTAAAAACAATTTGTAGTGACTCATAAACCTTTGGTAAAAGTCATTTGTGCTTAGTGAAAATTTACCTTGCACTGCCTTGGAGTTTTTCTCCCTGGATCTTCCAACATCAGAAGCACAACAGCAAGCTGGACTCTGCTGACACACCTTCCTGAGAGGTGGAGAGGCTGGTGCGGCCTTCACTTTTCTTCTCTTTCTTTCTTTCCTTCTTTCTTTCTTTCTTTCTTTCTTTCTTTCTTTCTTTCTTTCTTTCTTTTTTACATGAATGTATACTCTAAGGTGCTCAGTTTTAGTTTTGTTTGTTTTTAGAAAACAATTTATTATTGTGCCTCATTTTAGAAGTGGTTGTTTTATTTAGCTTAGGGCATAACATAAAAGGAGGAAAACTAAAATAGTAACTAGTTGCATATATAACAGAGTGGTCCACTTCCATTCTGATCTATGATTTGATGTGTTATGCTTTTTTACTTTTGAAGTAATAACATTCTATTATCCTTGTAATGGTGAAAATTATGATGTTCATGTTTTGGCAGATATCATAAGTTATCTTAAAGTATCAAATAAATTCACCGGAAATTATTTTCAAATTTGTTCAAGCAAGGGGACTTCTTCAATGATCTAAATCACACACACAACTCCAAAATACAGGAAATATAATATGGAGACAGTCTCTCCAGTCTAGTGCTCAGAAACTTTCTTCTCTGCCCTAGCATTCCATTAAGCGAAATACACTCAGTTAAGTTAGTCAGCTAATTTTTTTCTAAAACAGTCAACATATAAAAGACCAAAAATTGAAAGCCTAAAGTATTTCTAAAGTTCTTTTAGATAACTATTTTCACTCTGAATGTTCTGGCAACCTATTACTTCTGAAGGGAATCAAACATTGGACTAACTTTGTTCCTAGATAATTATTACAGCATTTGTGGTTTGTTAATGTTTAAGGTGGATTTTGGTAACATAATATGAATTAAAGTTGGTGTATTTATGAAGAGTATGGTTTGAAAATATGCTAATCTTTTAAGTATTCATATAATTCTAAAATTCAATGTATCACTTCAGAAATTTTAAGCACAAATTTGGATGGGCATAATTCATTATTTGGCACTGTGTTGGTAAGAAGGTGACCCTTTATGTTGTAATATTGTTATGAATGGATATATATTTAACCTCTGTCCCTAGGGTATGTAGCAAATATAGCATTTTAAAGCCCTACTGTCTTATGTTTTCCAATAAAATATTATTAATCTTTATTTTGATTTTGAAGTTTGTCTGATTGTTTTTTCTTCCAATAGTATTAGAACCAGATAAGGAATTACACCTTTTCTAGAGCAACAATGAATGTAACTTTAACACATCACTGAAATACATTAACTCTTTTGGTGTAGGAGGGTCTTCTGTATTTGTGTTGCTTTCATTGGTGAATAAAGAAAACTGCCTTGGCCTTTTGATAGGGCAGAAATCACGTAGGCGGTGTAGACAGAATGGAATGCTGGGAAAGAGAAGGCAGTGTGGCAAACGCCATGTTTCTCCTGCCTGAGACAGACGCTGGTTAGAAGCTTTCCCGGTAAGTCACGACCTCGTGGTGAACACAGATTAATTAAGAAATGGGTTAGATCAAGAGTGAGAGTTGGCCAAGAAGAGGCTAGATATAATGGGCCAGGCAGTAATTTAATTAATACAATGTCCGTGTGGTTATTTCGGGTGTAAGCTGGCTGGGACCAAAAGCAGGCCCGTTCCTCTCACACTCTCTCCTTAGCTTCCTTTTCCTTTTTCTCCATTCGCCTTTCCCACTTTCTTTTCTGCATAAACTCTAGAAAAATAAAATATACAGAGGAAAAACCTTTCTAGAACAATGTATCAAGATTTTCTGTATGTGGAAATTATAGCAGATGGCTGTAATATCTTTTTACCTACTTTTACAGAAGTTACAAAGCATGCAGCAGAATATCCTGGGGACAGGGACCTTCTAGGTAGTCTCTAGCTTATGCTTACCAGGGTGTCACCCCTCTGAGGAGTTGGTGGATCTCATAGGCAAATTCCATCCAGACTTAAGAGACTCCAGAAGTTAGTTAAATTTATTGTAGGTGTTTTACTATGTGAAAATGCCTCACTACTTTAAGTCATTTCATACAGGGCCTCCCACCCAGCACCCTAGCTCCTTCTCAACTCCCTTTCTCTTGTTAGGCATTCTTTGTCTCATTTCTGCCTCTTCTTTAAAGTCTGCAGCCTCCAACTCATACCTCTGGGCAGTGTTCTCCACAAGCAATGGCTAGAGGGGTATGTTAATTGATTGATTTGTGTGTGTGTTTGCAAATTCAATCCCCACAAACTAAGCTGACTAATGTCAACAGAAGCTATTGCTTTTAGTTTTGTAGATGGAAAAAAGTTTCTGAAGACGGGAGAGTGTAGGGATAATGATTGCTTTTGGTTGTCTCTACCCAGTGAGAGCTTTGACACATGTCCTCACAAAAAAATAAACTTATCTCCATAAGGCACAAGTCAGCATTAGTGGATACAGCAGAAAAATGACTCTTTTGAATGCAGTCTCTTTCTGTTGCCACCTCATTCTAATCTAGTGCCTTTTGTGACAGTCGCATGGAAAGGTGCATTCAGGGAACACCAATTCCATCCTGAATGTGGTTAAACAATGCAAGAGTGCATGGGTCAGTCTTTGCAAACTGGATAGGTAACAAGCATCTGACTTCATTCTCTTTGATTACATTTTCCTCCCCACAGAAAAGGTGAGGTCTAGAGTATTCCTTCCTGAACCACCTGTTCATTTGAGGGACTATGGTTGCCATAGTGGGAATGGCTGCCAATACACATATGTATTGAAATTCTCAGTCCCCAAAGTGAGAAAACTCTCTGGGAAAGAGTAGGAGGTATTGCTTTGTTGGAAGTTGGATAGCCTTATGTGTCATTGAGGGTGGGCTTTGGGATTTCAAAGCTGATGTTATCTCTATTTAGCTCTCTCTGCTCCATGCTTGTGGAACAGTTGTAAGCTCTCAGATACTGCTCCAGCACCATGCCACTCTGCCTGCTGCCATGTTCCCATCTACAAGAGTCATGGACCCTAAACTCAGGAACTTTGAGACCCCAAATTAAATGCTTTCTTTTCTAAATCGCCTTGGTCATAGTGGTTTGTCATGGCAAAAGAAAGGAAACTAAGACAAGGACTGCAATGTCCTTTCAAAGGACGAGAGTTTTAGTAATGTTGAATTCAGAGAGGAACTTGATCCAGGAATTGCTACATATTATATTAGACAGTGTATATAATCCATATATCCAAAACATTTTTCTAAAAGTAAAAGAAAATGATATATCCATACTTGATTCTAAAACTTAAAACACTTAGAAAGATTCTATAAACCCTAGAATTTGTTTATATTTTTAAAATTGCAACTATGTTTACTGTTTGGTTTAATAATTTCTCAACTACATTTTTCCCCCAAAGATAGATTGGCAAAACATGAAAAGACATGTATAAAAGTTAATTTTAGGAACATTACTTACAATAGCAGAGGGCCAGACAAAAGCTCAAGCTCTACCACAAAAGAATTGATTAAATAGTATATTCATGTGAAGGAATACGATGGTCTGAATCTGTTACTATAGCAAAGCGACACAGACTAGATGACACGTCACCTAGAGAAACGTTCTCCCAGTGTTGGAAACTGGTGTATCAGAGTGCCAGTACGGCCAGTTTCCGGTGGAGGCTATGGTCAGCATGCATGAACTCACAACTGTGGATGCAAGCACAAGACATGCTGAAAATCAAGCCAGTCAGAACTCTAGCATGGAGTGGCATGGGGAACATCTTATTTCACCTTTGGCTTAAGATCCATAGGTAGTTGGCAGTCACTGGGAGAGGGAGAGCTGTTTTCTTCAGCTGTGTGTCTCAAGGTAGGTTGCCTGTGTTTAACATATGGCATCCTATAAACATGCCAATAAGGGAAGCACTGATTGGAGCCAGTGGATTATAAAATGGAAGAAGAATGCATGGAGCTAAGAGAGGAATTTAAAAGGAGGTGTGGGAGGAGCGGGGCCTGAAAGCAGAGGACAGATATAACCCAATTACACTTAATGAAATTAAAAAAGGAATTAAAAAGACCTTAAGACATTTACTATATGATGATTATTGATAGTGGTTGGCTTTATTTGCTCCTTAAGTGGAAAAACCACCCCATGAGTTGGAGGTGGGTCTTCTGAGAACCAGGAAGTGGTGAGAACAGGTGCCTCTGTGCTCTCATCTGTTGGTTCCCTTTCAGGGTTTTCCCACACAACTGCATTTAGTGACTTCAAAGATTAAAACATTTTTAACTAAAGACTTATGAAATATTGACAAATATGATGAGAAAATTCCTGTAGAACTAATATGGAAAACGATTTCCTAGCAGTGCTTTGTCTTCCTGTGACAGCATATTTACTGTCAAACTATCAGGTTAAAAATGATAATCTAATCAGTTGGGAAGGAGTAGGCAAATAATTAAGAATTAATTTCAACTATAAAGAGAAGTTCTCCCGTGAGGATTTAACTGACATGCTTATCTATTGGTGTGAATGTAAGTGCTTAGGTGGAAGTTTAATATGATGTCCATTTAGCTGAGTAACTAGGTTCTTTATTGGGCCTGAGACCCAACTATTGGGTTCTTGGCCTGGTTAACATGACCAGGCATGAGTCCCATCTATGGAGTGAGTGAGGAACTACTGACAATTGATGGCTGCTGGGAGAGAGAGTAAGTTTTTTTTCAGGGATGTGGGCTCTGAGAGGATACCCATGTTCCAGTAGACTGATGTCTATGCACGTGTAGGCAGAACCAAAGAGACTTGGTGGGTTTAAGAGAAGAAGTACGGAGTTTGGGATAAAAAAAAAGTAGTTGTGGAGTGGAAGAAATGGGAGGGGAGTGAGTGGGGGGTAGATTTGATCAAATGTATTGCATACATGCACATCATTCTCAAACAATAAAAAAGCAATACTTTTAAAACTATTTGTAATAACAGTTGTGATATCACTGACACATGAATAATACATGTTTGTCTTGGTGGATTTGCTATGAGCAGATAAATTTTCATGATTAGCCATTGTTTTAATGAATGTATACAAAATGGTTTTTATTATATTTTCATATTTGTACATCATACAATTTAATCATATTCATTCTCCCATTACCCCCTTTTTTGATTCTCTTCTTCCTTTCCACAGATTCCCTTTCAATTCCCCAATAGAACCTGTGCTGCATAGTTTATGCGAACTTGACACAAGCTAGAGTCATTTCAGTAGAAGGTACCTCAATTGAGAAAATGCTCCCACCAGATTAGCTTGGGGAAAAGCCTGTGGTGTATTTTCTTAATTGGTGATTGATTGGAGGGGTCAGTTAACTATGGGTGGTGCCATTTTGGGCTGCTGGTTCTGGGTTCATAAGAAAGCAGGCTAAACAAGCTATATGGGTAAAAATAGTAATGAGCACCCCTCCATGGTCTCGGCATCAGTTTCTGTCTGTACGATCTTGCCTTAAGTATCTGCCCTGATTTCCATGGATGCTGAAATCAAACTGTAAGATGAAATAAATCATTTCCTTTGCAAGTTGCTTTTAGTTGTGGTGTTTATCACACAATAGAAACCCCAACTAGGATGTTAATTGGCTTATTTCTAGGTCCCTTATTTAATTTCAATGACTTGAATTGAATGTCTGTATTCATGTTTACACCATGTTGGTTTTGTTACTATGAGTTTGTAGTATGACTAGAGATAAGATACTATGAGGCATTCAGCATTGCTCTTTTACAATGCTTTTGGATATTTAAATTTGGATATTGAGCATAATAAATTTCCTATCTGTTTGTCTATGTGAAAAAATGACATTGAAGTTTTGATGAGGATTGTTTTAAATCTGTGCATCTGTGCAGTTTTCATAATACTAACTTCATTGACTCATGAGCAGCAGTTGTGTAAATCCTCTTTGTTCAATCATGGTATGTCATATATGTCTAGAAATTTATATGTTTATCTACAGATTTTCTAATTTGTTGGACTGAACATTTTCAAAACATATCTTAACTTAGGATTTCAGCATTATCAATAGTTTCATCAATCCTGGGATTTTCTTTTCGTCTTAACTAGTTTGACTAAAGATGTGCTGTAAATGGATGTTTCTGTCTCACCTGGTTCCGCAGTCATTCAGTCCTAAAGAAACACACAGAGGCTTATATAAGCTGCTTGGTCTTTGAGCTCAGACTTATAATTAACTAGCTCTTATAACTTAAATTAACCCATAATTCTTGTCTATGTTTAGACATGTAGCTTCATACCTTTTATCAGTGCAGCATTCTCATCTTGCTTCCTCTACGTCTGCATGGCAACTCCAGACTGAGCCTTTCCTCTTCCCAGAACTCTCCTAGTCTGGTCGCCCCACTTATCCTTCCTGCCTGGATACTGGCCAATAAGATTTTGTTAAACCAATATGAGTGACAAATCTTTAAAGGGTACAAGAGCATTATCCTACAGTACTTCCTTTTTCATTCTTTTCAAAACAGAACTCTGAATCTAATTTTCTTTGTTTAGCTTTTTTTCCTATTATCAATAATAACTTGTAATAAAAATTCTAAACAAATATAAGCATCCATAATCCACTTTTTTGGAATTTGAACACAGTTTTCTAGGTTATTTTCTACTGATTGAGGTTGCTGATAATCTTATGTGGACCTAAAAATCTTTAGGATTATGGTCAAGTCCTGACTGGAGTATTCTGTGAGCCTGGATCATCTGAGTTAACAGTCTTGAGCCAGTTCTGTATGTATAACTCAGAGGTGCTCTGAAATGTTGGATCATCTGGGCCATCTTCTCCCATTGGAGATTTTTCAGGTGCTTTTCCTTGATCAAACCTTATTTTTCATAACCCAGAATGAATCCACAGCTTCTCATTTCCTGTGGAAACAAAAGCAAATCCTCTTCTCCAAAGTAACATGTTTTTTTGTCTTAAATTTTGAAGTCAAGTCTTTTCAAAATATATAGATTGAATTAATCCAGCAGCTTTTATAATCAAATGTATTTTAGCTGCTGTTGTTTCTTCCTCAGAAATCAAACAATTCAAAGACAACATGATAACATACAATATTCATAGTCTCTGTGTGTTTTTCATCTCTATGTGACTTTTTTATTCTATTTCTTTTATTTTTATTTTACTTTTAATTTTTGGTTTTTTTTTGAGACAGGTTTTCTCTGTTTATCTTTGGCTGTTGTCCTTGAACTCACAGAAATCTTCCTGTCTCTGCCTCCTAAGTGCTGGGATTAAAGGCATGTGCCACCACACCCAACTACTCTATTTCTTTTTTCTTTTTAGAAATGATTTTCTCTATCCTTTTTTTTCTTTTCTCTTCCAAGCTTACATGTATTTTTAAATACACTGTAAACCAATTATTGGAAATTTTTTGTCTAAATCACTCTTTACTGTATATCTCTCTTTTTCTGACTGCATGAGTCTTTAATTTGCTAAGTGCTATGACTAGGATTATAACTGTGACTTTGGCTGCTGGATCTCCTCACTCCTTGTCTTCCTGAGAGCCTAGTTTCATGGTGGAGGTACTGGTTGGAGCCACATATTTTACCACAATTCTTTGGAGTTTCTAGGTCCATGACACAACGCAGAAGCATGCCAGAGTCTGCTCATAGACACCATTTAAGTGTTTGGTGGAAGTGTCTCTTCAAAGAGCTGTGGGGTTTTTGCTGTTAATGCTGAGTCAGGAAGCCTCTATTAAAGGAGTCACACCTCTGCTTGCCTCTAGCAAACAGAGCTCAGCCAAGACAATGCTGCTACCAAGAAGCCATGCTTGACTTTGTTCTTTTGTCTGTCTAGAATCCTTTTTCTAAAGCTTTCTCAGGCATTATGTGGAATTTCTTGCCAAATATTTGGGCACCATTTTGTAAATGGAAGTTTATGTCTTACCTGGTCCTTCATCTATTCAGTCCCTAAGAAACACACAGAGGCTTATATTAATTATAAACTGTTTGACCTATTAGCTCAGGCTTATTATTATTTAGTTCTTACAACTTAAATAAACCCATAATTCTTGTCTATGTTTAGCCACATGGCTTGGTACCTTTTCTCAGTGAGGCATTCTCATCTTGCTTCCTCTGTGTCTGGTTGGAAACTGCAGACTGAAACTTTCCTCTTCCCAGAATTCTCCTAGTCTAGTCACCCCACCTTCCTGCCTGGCTACTGGCCAATCAGCATTGTACTAAAGCAATAAAAGTGACAGATCTTTGCAGGGTACAACAGCATTATCCTACAGCATGTGTCAATCTTATCATTTAAATAAGCACTTTATTTCCTCAGTGAGTCTTTCTATTGCTTTTTAAATCTTCCTTCACAAATTTACATCTTCGCTTTAATTACTTTCTGTCTACTAATTTGGGGTTAGGCTTATTGTTTGGCACCAGTGATGGATTTTGAGACATCAAAAGGCTTTTCTGAGGTAAAAGATCAGACTTTCAGACCAACATTGCCTGTGATTATTTTCCTCTGTGGTACCAATAAGAAAGGTAAGAACTGTGGGAGGCCCATTCTTCTGGCATTCCTGCCTTCTAGGCTGAAGACCTGCTTTGAGATGCCTCATTAGGTTATTTATTTGAGATCTTATTTGAAGATTTGGCTCATATAGCCATAAAAGTTCCCTTTATGACTGCCTTTATTATGCCCCAACTTTGTCTACTAAGTGATCTTTTTGTTTTTATTTGATTAGAAAAGTAATTTGAACTTTCTTCCTGATTTCTTCAATGATCCACAATTACCAGCAGACCCCAAGGCATCCAATTGGGTTCTTTCTTGCACCAAAGCTTTCTGCTTGTGTGTGCTTGGTGGTTGTTTCTTATGAACCTCTTTATCCCTCTGAAAGTGTTCAAAGCAACCTCAGTCTCTACTGAAGAGGCAGGTCAATGGATTCACCATGGTCCTGTGTGCTTTATCCATGCAGTTCTCTGTGCTAGAAGCTCTGCACCGCTTCTTCACAGCTGACATTTTCCCCAGTACCAGAGTCTGAGCTTGTTTGTCCTTTGCTTCCTTCTGTAACATAGCTCACATTTCCCATACAAGCAGATCTGTATTTGTGAATTTGAGCAATTTTTTTGTTTCATATCGATTCGTGGGGTGCCCATTCTTCAAACCAGTTGGAAGGTAGCACCAGTCTTGTATTTGGAGAGATTAAAATGCACTGTGTTTTGCTTTTCTGAGGTTAACGTCAGACAGTTGACCAACCTCTCCTTAGGTGATTTTGCTCTGTGGGAGCAGTAAGAAAGCAGGAAGGGCAGAGGCCCATCCTCTATTGTCTATTTGCTGTGCAAGGTGGAGACCTGGTATCTTCCACTATTTTTGTCTACCATCATGTAAAAGGAGACTGCTCGTTCATTTCCCGACTGCCCAGACTCAAATAATCACACAGAAACTATATTATTTACAACACTACTTGGCCAACATCTTTGGCATATTTCTACCTAGCTGTTATATATTAAATTAACCCATTTCTGTTAATCTGTGTATCATCGTGAGGCTGTGGCTTACTGGAAAGAATACCGGCACCTTTCTCCTTCAGCAGCCACATGCGTCTCTCTGACTATGCCTACTCTCTCTATATATACTTCTGTTCTGATTTCCCACCTGGCTTTACTCTGCTAAGCCATTGGCCAAAACAGCTTTCTTCATTAGCCAATAAAAGCTCATTTTCTGTGTTGGGGGACCAGCCCTGACAAAAATACCTCTTGCCAGGGTAGAGGCGTAGGGATTTAGAAATATAGTAAAGAATATGAAGATGCGAATGAAATTAATAAAATGAAGAAACATATAGGATAGTATCAGGATGGAGTTCCAGTGAGTACTGAAATTTCACCCATGTTTAATTTCCAACTGCTTAAAATACCCCGACCCTAAAAGGTAGGAGTAAGATAAAAGACTGCATTAACATGATACAAGGAAATGAACATACCAACTGAAGATCATGGGCTACATTCCTAGTTAAACATTCTGTTGCTAGAACAAAGCAAGTCATGCTCAAACCCTAGATCAAAACATTGGTAGGCAAACCACTGCCTGGGTGGAATCTAACTTTATCTCTTTAAGGGAACTGGAACTTAGTTGAATTCTTAGTTGATACTTAGACTTTTGTTTGAGATAGGTACATCTACTTCTCTATTCCTGAAGCAAAAGGTCTGACTATTAGCCACACCTGTTGACAATAACCTTGAGAGAGCAGAAATCTCTGAGCAACATCAAGGCAGGACATTTGTTTGAGGTAGAAGCATAATAATCTTGAAGGAACTAGAGGCAAATTCCAGCTTTCTGACCTTTGGTCAGTGTGGAAATAGGCTCACATTTTCAGGGCTCCACATTTCTGTCTAATTAAAAAGGAAGGTTTTAACTTTAACATTGTAAAATTACAGATACAAAACAGTTATCATGCAAGAATTGTAGTTACAATATTTAGTCTGTTTACTATTTGGCAAATTAAGGAAAATACTTTATCATCGATCCTATCTTTGTGAGTATGAAGTTTGGTATCTAATTTATCTTTTATTTATAACTAAGGAAAACTATAATTTTAACTATCTAGTCTTCAACTCCATTAAATATCCCAGAAGGATATACTATTACCTAAGTCAACAGAAAGTGCAATGCAAGCAACTTCCAAAACTCTAGAAATGACAGATACATCTTGCTGCCTTTGATAGTCACCCAAAGTTTTTCTGTAACTTTGGGACATCCATGTTTAGCCTACAGGCCCATAATATCTGGCAGACCTTTCCAGAAAGCAAGAAATTTGAAAGACTGTTTTGTCTATATTGACAATTTGTCAGTCACTTTCTCCTGTGTCCTGCAGAATGCATGGCAGTTTCCTTCATGAAGCAGGACTGTCTCACCTTCTTTTGGCAAGTTCCACAGTCATTTTTCTGTGGGTTCTGTATGTTCAGTTTACACAGCATACCATCAAGCAGTCCAGGCAAGAGAAGTTTCTTGCCCAAATGGCTAGCCTTGTCATTGAAGGTAAATTGCATAATGAGATTCATCAATGCTCTGTAACTTTCTGAAGTAATTGGTGCTGCCAGGAGCAGACATGTGTATTCGGAGGCTGCTTATTCATTTCCTGGCCACACAGACATGAAATAATTACAGAAACTGTATTAATTAAACACTGCTTGGCCTATTACTTAGGCATATTGCTAGCTGGTTCTTATATCTTAAATTAACCCATTTTTAGTATTTTGTATTTTACCATGAGGCTCATGGTTTACTGGTAAGGTTTTGGCTGGTAGCTCACGTATTTCTCCTTTGGTGGCTACATGGTATCTACTTGACTCCATCTTCTTTCCTCCTCTATCTGCTTGGAATTCCTGCCTTACTCTATTCTGCCCTGTCATAGACCAAAGTAGCATTATTCATTAACCAATAAAAGCAGCACATATACAGAAGGACTTCCCATACCATTTTCCATACAGAAGGACTTTCCACACTATTTCCCCTTTTCTGTCCAAATAAAAAGGAAGGTTTTAACTTTAACATAGTAAAATTACATATAAAAAACCGGTATCAAGCAAGAATTACAGGTACAATAGTTATATCTATTTTATCTTTTATTATAACTAAGGGAAACTATAGTTATAACTATTCTTCAACTCCATCAAAAATTCCAGGGGGATATAATATTACCTATGTACACAAGGAGTGCATTGTAAGCAACTTTTAAAACTCTAGAATTGACAGAGACTTCTCGCTGCCTGGACAGTCACCCAAAGTTTTTTTTGTAACATTGGAGCATCCATCTTTAGCCTACAGGCCCATAGTATCTGGCAGACTTTTTTATGAAGCAGGAAATTTTAAAGACAGTTTTGCCTATATTGACAGTTTGTCAGTAATGTTTTTGTGTCCAAAAGAACGTCTGGCAGACTCTTTCATGAATCAGGGACCCTGAAGAACTGTCTCACCTTCTTTAGGCAACTTTGGCAGTTATTTTTCTGTGGGTCCTGCATGTCCAGTTCACACAGCATGCTATCAAACAGTATTATTAATACCAATAATATTAAATAAAAATCACAATAAAATCAGATTTATACAAATAGAAATTCCAAAGCAACATAATTTTATCACATTGATAGAATTTCTAAATTGTTTGAGAACTGCATATATGATGTTTTTATTTATTCTTCTTTCATACAGTACATCCTGACTTCTCCTCCCTCTGCTCTTTCCAGTGCCCCCCTCCTCTGCTTTCCTTCAGATCCACTGTTTGTCTACTTCCCCTTCAGAAAGGAGCAGGTCTTCCAGGGATATCAACCAAACTGGTATAGCAAGATGCAATAATACTAGGCACAAGTCCTTATATATCAGGGCTGCATGAGACAACCCAGTAGGAGGAAAATGGTCCTAAGAGCAGGCAGAAGAGTCAGAGACACTCCCACTCCTGCTATTAGGAGTCCCACAAGAACACAAAGCTAAACAACCATAACATATATGCAAAGTACCATATATGTTTCTGTGGTTGCTGCTTCAGTCTCTGTGAGGCCTTAGGAGCCCTGGTTAGTTGATTCTGTGGAACGAGTTCTCCTGGTGTCCTCAACTCCTCTGGCTCCTACAATCCTTCCTTCCCATCTTCTGTGGAATTCCTGGAGCTTCACCTAACATTTGGCTGCATCTGCTTGCATCAGCTGCCTGAAGAAAGTTTATTTGATGACAATTGGGATAGGCACGAGTATAGCAGAATATCATTAGGAATCATTTTATTGACTCTTTTCTTTTTGGCTAATTGTGTTTGGTTGTACTCCTGGTCTCTGGGCTATTAGTTTCCAGTTCCTGGCCATGCAGGCAGTATTGGTCATGGGCTCCCTCTCAGTGGTATGGGCCTCAAGTTAAACCAGTCATTGGTTGGCCACTCCCACAAGTTCTGAGTGACCATTGCCCCAACATATCCTACAGGAAGGACAGGTTGTAGGCCAAAGGTTTTGTGACTGGTTTGGTGTCCCAGTCCCACTACTGAAAACCTTATTTAGTTACAGAAGATGGCCAATGCAGGCTCCATATCCTCCATTACTAGGAGTCCTTACTAGGGTCACCATTATAGATTTCAGGAAGTTTCCACTGTACTGGGTTTCTACATTGGCCCCCAGATTTCCCCCAGTTCCAAATATCTCTCCCCATACTCCCTACATCCTCCCAAACTCAATCCCGACTATTCCCATCTTCACCCCCAGTCTACCCACAAAGTCTCTAATATTTACCCTTCCAAGAGATATCCAAGCATCCTCCCTTGTTCATTCCTTGTTGCATAGCCTCTCTGGGTCTGTGAATTATAGCATGGTTATCCTTTACTTTAAAGCTAATATCCACTTATAAAGGAGTATATAGCATGTTTGTCTTTCTGGGTCTGGGTTGCCTCACTCAGGATGGTTTTTTCTAGTTCTTTCCATGTGCCTGTAAATTTCATGATGTCATTTTTAATAGCTGACTAATACTACATTGTGTAGTTGTACCACATTTTCTGTTTTTTTTAAAATAACTTCTTTAATTCCAATTGCAGCTTCCCCTCCCTCCTCTCTCCCAGTCCCTCCCCTCTACCACCCCCTTTTCCCATTCCCCAATTCACTCATCTTCCCTTTCTTTTTAGGAAAGGGCAGGTCTCCCATGAGTAGCAACAAAACATGACTTATCAAGTTTCATTAAGACTAAGCATCTCTCCATGTTTTAAGGCTGGGCATGGGAATCCACTATGAGGAGTAGAGTACCAAAATTTAGTAAAAGAGTCAGAGACAGTACCTGTTCCCAATGACAGGAGTCTCAAGAGAGGAGCAAGCTACATAACAGTAACATATGCAGAGACTAGGTTAGTCCCATACAGGTTCTCTGGTTGTCGGTTCCATTTCTTTGAGGCCCTCTGAGCTCAAGTTAGTTGATTCTGTGGGTTTTCTTGTGGGGTCCTTGAACTCCCTGGCACCTGCAATCCTTTCTTCTGCTCTTTTTCATAGTGTCCCAAGATCTACCTAATGCTGGCTGTGGATCTCTGCATCTATTCCATCATCTGGGTGAAACCTCCCTGATGACAATGATGCTAAACACCAGTATATTTGTATAGAATCATTTGTTAAAGATGCTTTCTTTTTCCCATTGTATAATATTGGTTTCTTTGTCAAAAATCAGGTGTTCATAGGATTTACCTCTGTCTTTTCTCAGTGCCCTGACACTAAATACTATAATTTCTTACTTAAGGATCTCTGGGATCTTCTTAAAGTTGTTTTTGTGGTCTTGTTTTTGTGCTTCAGCTGTGTTGGAATGTTCAGGGATTGCTGTAGTAGGATAGCTGGGCTCTGATGGTGACATATTGATGTGTGTGTGTGTGTGTGTGTGTGTGTGTGTGTGTGTTGTTGATTTTGTTTTATGTTGATGCCTAAGCACCTGGGATGAGGATGATTACAATTTCTGTGTTTATCTTTGTTGGATGAGTTGTTTTGACCTTGGTTTCTGATTCTTCTCTGGTCTTCTGGCCTGTGTGGCCTGTGGTTAAGCAGGAATTCTCCCTCAGAGGTAGGGACTGGATTTCTGGCAACTGGTGTGGTCTCTTGTTGAGCAGGTTATCTCTGCCTGAGTTGAGTGCTGGAACTCTGCCAGGAGGACTGGTGGACTGATTGGGGATAGTATTGGTGTGTATGGGGGGGAAGCACCAAAGTCTCTGGTAGGTGGCCTACCTGGAGCTCTGGAGACCGGAATAGCCTCTGATCCTGCAGGAGTTCTCTGCCTGAGTTGGAGGTTGCTTCACAGAGATGAAGAAGGAAGGGTTTGAAATAGTGTTTAGGGTGGGGAAATCCAGAAAATGAAAGTGGTGTTTGGGCAGATGGCCCACCTGGAGTTCTGGTGGCCAATGGGGTCGTGTTTGGGCAAGGTAGGTCTGCTGGAGTTGGGGAATGGAACACAGTTATGAGGGAGGGGAGGGACAAGTAAAGTTTGGGTCTGTTGGAGCTAGAAATAGGGAAGGGCTGTTGTGAAATATTGGCTTGAGATGTGTTAAATTCGTTTATGCTGTGGGATATTTGTTTAATGATGCCTGCTTAAAACATTGGATTGGTGTAATAAAGAGCTGAATGGCCAATAGCTAGGCAGGAAAGAGAAACAGGTGGTGCTCACAGACAGAGAGACTAAATAGGTGGAGAAATCAAGACTAGAGAAGCAAAGAGGGAGAAGTAAGAAAAGGAAAAGGAGAGGAAAACACCAGGGCCCAGTACTGGGGTAATATATAGGAAGTGGTTTTCTGTGCCCATACATTCAAGGCTTTTTCTCACTTTCTCTTCTGTCAGATTCACTGTGGTCAGATTTATATTGAGGTCTTTAATCCATTTAGACTTGAGTTTTGTGCATAGGGATAGATATAGATCTACTTTCATTCTTCTACATGTTGACATCCAGTTGTACCAGCCCCATTTGTTGAAGGTGCTTTCTTTTTTTCCATTGTATAATTTTAGCTTCTTTGTCAAAAATCAGGTGTTCATAGATGTGTGGATTAATATCCGGGTCTTTGATTTGATTCCATTGGTCAACCTGTCTGTTTCAATGCAAATACCAAGCTGTTTCATTACTGTAGCTCTATAATAGAGATTGATGTCAGGGATGGTGATGCCTCTGGAAGTTTCTTTATTGTACAGGATTGTTTTGACTATCCTGGGTTTTGTGTTTTTCCATATGAAAAACAAAGAACTTGTTTTTCAAGGTCTATGAAAGATTGTGCTGGAATTTTGATGGGGATTGCATTGAATCTAGAGATTGCTTTTGGTAGGATTATCCTTTTTATTATATTGATCCTACCTATCCTTTCTATTTTCTGATATCTTCTTCAATTTGTTTCTTCAAAGGCTTAAAGTTCTTGTCGAACAGGTCTTTTACATCTTTGGTTAGTGTTAGTGTTACCCCAAGATATTTTATGTTGTTTGTGAATACTGTGAAGGGTGATGTTTCTCTGATTTCTTTCTCAGCTTTTTTTATCATTTGCATATAGGAGGGCTACTGATTTTTTAGTTGACATTGTATTCTGCCACATTAATGAAGGTATTTATCAGTTGTAGGAGTTTCCTGTTAAAGTTTTTGGAGTCACTTATGTATACTATCATATCTGCAAGTAGCAAAAGTTTGACTTCTTGCTTTCCAGTTTGAACCTCCTTGATCTCCTTTTGTTTTCTTAGTGTTCTAGCCAGAACTTCAGCAACTATGTTGAATAGATATGGAGAGAGTGGATAGCAATTTTAATGCAATTGCTTTGAGTTTTTCCATTTAATTTGATGGTGGGTGTCGGTGTGCTGTATATTGCTTTTATTATGTTTAATATTTATTGTGTCCCTGATTTCTCCAAGACCTTTATTGTGAAGAAGTATTGGCTTTTGTTAAAGGTTTTTTCAGCATCTAATGAGATGATCATATGATTTTTTTCTTTCAGTTTATTTATATGATGAATTACATTGATAGATTTTTGTTTGCTGATCTATCCCTGTGCCTGTGGAATAAAGCTGACTTGATCATGGTGAATGATGGTTCTGATGTGTTCTTGGATTTGGTTTGCCAGTATTATATTGAGTGTTTTTGCATCTATGTTCATGAGTGACATTGGACTGTAATTCTCTTTCTTGGTTGAGTCTTTGTGTGGTTTCAGTATCAGGGTAACTATAGCCTCATAAAAAGAGTTTGGTAATGTTCCTTCCATTTCTATTATGTGGAACACTTTGAGGAGTATAGGTATTAGCTCTTCCTCAAAGTTCTGGTAGAATTCTGTACTGAAACCATAGGGCCCAGGACTTTTTTTGTTTGGGAGGCTTTTGATGACTACTTCTATTTTCTTGCAGATTATAGGTCTATTTAAATTGTTCACCCAGTCCTGATTTAATTTTGGTGAGTGGTACCTATACAGAAAACTGTTCATTTCTTTTACATTTTCCAATTCTGTGGAGTACAAGTTTTTTGTTGTTGTTGTTTTGTTTTGTTTTGTTTTTTTTTTTTGGTATGACTTGATGATTCTCTGGATTTCCTCAGTGTCTGTTGTTATGTCCCCCTTTTCATTTCTGATTTTGTTAATTTGCATGTTCTCTCTCTGCCTTTTGATTAGTTCAGATAAGGGTTTGTCTATCTTGTTTATTTTCTCAAAGACCCAGCACTTTGTTTCATTGATTCTTTTTTTATAGGTGGGGAAGGGAATTGGTTTTATTGTTGTTGTTGCTTTTTTGATTTCTTTATTATTTTTATTTTTTTAAAAAGAGAACAACTACCTCTTTTTTCATTATACATACGAATCCAAGTTCCCACTCCCTCTCCTCCTCCATTTTCCCCACTGTCCCCTCTTCCACCCAGCCCCATCCACTGTACATAGAGGGTAAGGCACATTGCTTTGGGGAAGGTCCAAGGCCCTCCCCAGTATATCTAGGCTGCAAAGGTATCCCTCCAAAGAGAATAGGTTTCCAAAAAGCCAGTATAAGAAGTAGGGATAAATCCTGGTGCCACTGCAAGTGGACTTGCAGTCTGCCCAGCCATGCAATTGTCAACCACATTCAGAGGGACTAGTTTGGACCTTTGCTTGTTCCTTCCCTGTCTGGCTGGATTTGGTGAGCTTGGACTTGTAGCTTGCTGGGTTCAGTTGATGGGATGGGGGTGTAAGATGAGCCTACCTGCAGGAAACTTGCCTGCTGGCTGGCTAGAAAAGAAGAGGTGGTGTGGGCAGGGTTTTGCTCTGGTATGGAGGGCCTAGAGAATGGGGTGTCCCACCTGGTGGTTGGTTACTCACCTCTTGGTCCTCTCTGTGAATGTGCAGCCTGTGTTTTAGAGTTCCTCTGAAGTTCAGGGGACAGGAGGGTTTGGGAATGGAGTGGGATTTGTAGCTTACCGAGTCTGATCGATGGAATGGAGGTCTCTCTGAGTTTTTCTAAACCATGCTTCATCCAATGCCCTTTTAAGCTCTGGCCTCTCAATTCACTTATTTATCTCACAAACATTTGTGAGCACATTTACATGTCAGATGTTATTTAAAACAAAAATCAAAGTGCAAGTTTGTCAGAAGCTTAGTGGTATAACTAAATGCTACATATATTTTAAAGTGCCTATTGGCGATCATGAACATGATGCCATGAATTGACACAGGAGGGAGAGAAATGGGCCAATAGTACTTTGATGTATTTCAGCAGGCACTGAAAAGATGGAATTCATACAAATATCTGAATAATGTCTCTTCTTCATCAAAGAAACTTCCTTGGAAGATTCCTGTGCCTTTGTTATGTAAACAGGTGACCTATGCCACTTTCTCCAGTCTCCTGTTGAGTCAAGGCCATGATCATCCACCCTTTCCTTACATCTTCCTCCTTGAGCTTTCTACTCTCCTGGCTGGCTTCTATTGGCTTGAGACTTGTGAGAGGTTCAGATAATAAATCTATCTGAGACCACTCTCTTTTCCCAAGATAAATTAAATGCAAACAAACTTTCCCCTTGTTTACTCTTCTTCTGATGAGGTCAGAATTTATAGTCTGCCTTGTGTCTATCATGCATCGTATGCATTCTGAAGAGGAGCTTCTGATGGCCACTCCCACTCTAGCCCACATTCCCACACAACTCTGTTAAATTTCAAATGTTTCTTGCCAAGTTTGTGTGTGTTCATGAACGTCTGTGTACACATAGCAGAAAACATTGATAGTCTAGTTTCATCTTCTCTGAACCTTTGATTTCCCTATTTACAGACGTTTTCTTGTCTTTAAATTGTGTCTCTGTTGCTGCCTCTAGCTTCTTCCCCAATTTTTATGAAGACTTAGTCTTGTTTTTACCCTATGTGCATTTGTGTATGTCAGAGCGAATGCTACATGTGTGGCACTGACTGTGTAGTCCAGTACTGACTTATCTCTCAAGATCCTCTATAAATATTTTAATATATTAAAAGGTAAACTATGGCTCTTCCGGTGTTGAGATCAGCGATCCAGAGGGGTGAGTGGGTGCACAAGAAGGTCCCCAGGAGGAAGTATGGGCACCAGCAGCCCCTGCTGCAGGGGGCCTCTTTGTTCCACATGACCCTGCCCACTCCCTCATCGCCACACCCCCACCCCCACTCCTCTATCCCTCACCTCCCTACCCCCCGCAAGTTCGCCCTTTCCTCTGCGGGGTCCCTGGTCCAACAGGACTTCCTCTTCTGGTGCTGAGATCGGCGATCCAGAGGGCAATCCAGAGGGGTGAGTGTGAGCTTACCTTGACAGAAGAACCCTAGTTGCCCAGAAAGCCCTGACTGCAATCAAAGGAAGAGATGGGCAGGGGCCAATGCAAAAAATCCTCCAACAACCTGAAAAGTGACATGAAAACACCAGGATCCAACGAATATGCAACTGGAAGACCTGAACAAACTAATCCAGAAGAAGTAGAAAAAAATCGAATTTAAACGTAATATTATGAATGTGATAGAGACCATTAAAGAGGATGTGAGAAACTCCTTTAAAGAAATGGAGGAGAAGACTACCAAAAAGTTAGGAGAAATGAATAAATCCCTCAAAGATACCCTAGGAAACCAAGAAAAAGCAACCAAACAGGTAATGGAAACAGTTCAAGACTTGGAAACTGAAATGGAAGCAATGAAGAAAACACAAACCAAGGGAAGGCTGGAGATGGAAAATCTGGGTAAACGAGCAGGAACTACAGACACAAGTATAACCAACAGAATACAAGAGATAGAAGAAAGAATCTCAGACACTGAAGATATGATAGAGAAAATAAACTCGTTGATCAAAGAAAACAACAAATCCAACAAATTCTCATCACAAAACATCCAGGAATTCTGGGACACCATGAAAAGACCAAAACTAAGAATAATAGGGATAGAAGAAGGAGAAGAAGTAAAGCTCAAAGGCCCAGAAAATACATTCAACAAAATTATAGAAGAAAACTTTCCCAACCTAAAAATGGATATCCCTATGAAGGTACAAGAAGCATACAGAACACTAAATAGGCTAGATCAAAAAAAATCCCATTACCATATAATAATCAAAACACAAAACATACAGAATAAAGAAAGATTACTAAGAGCTGCAAAGGAAAAGGGTCAAGTAACATAAAAAAGGTAAACCTATCAGAACTACACCTGACTTCTCTATGGAAACCATGAAATCAGAAGGTCATAGATAGATGTGCTGCAGACACTAAGAGACCATGGATGCAAGCCCAGACTACTATACCCAGCAAAGCTTTCATTCACCATCGATGGAGAAAACAAGATATTCCAGGATAAAAACAAATTTAAGCAAGACATAGCAACAAACCCAGCCTTACAGAAAGTACTAGAAGGAAAACCACAACTAAAGGAAGCAAACAACACCCATAATAACACAGTCATTTAACAACCCTCCATTGGCACAACTCCATGAAGGAAACACACAACCTCCCCAAAAAAATAACCGCAGTTAATAACCTCTGGTCATTAATATCACTTAATATCAATGGACTCAATTCACCTATAAAAAGACACAGGTTAAGAGAATGGATATGAAAACAGGATCCAACATTCTGTTGTTTACAAGAAACACACCTCATCCACAAAGGCAGACATTATCTCAGAGTAAAGGGTTGGGAAAAGTTTTTTCAATAAAATGGCCCTAAGAAACAAGCGGGTGTGGCTATACTAATATCGAACAAAATTGACTTCAAACTAAAATCAATCAGAAGAGATGGAGATGGACATTTTATACTCTTAACAGGAATAATCAATCAGGATGAAGACTCAAAATTGAATATATATGCTCCTAATATAAAAGCACCCACATATGTAAAAGAAACATCACTAGAACTCAAATCACACATCAAACCCCACACACTAATAGTAGGAGATTTCAACACTCCCCTTTCACCAATGGACAGGTCAACCAAACAGATACTTAACAGAAAAATAAGAGAACTAACAGATGTAATGAATCAAATGGACTTAATAACATCTATAGAACATTCCAACCAAACAAGAAAGAATATACCTTCTTCTCAGCATCTCATGGAACCTTCTCGAAATTGATCACATACTCAGTAACAAAGCAATCATCCACAGATACAAAAAAATTGGAGTAACCACCTGTGTCTTATCGGATCATCATGGAGTAAAGTTAGAATTTAACAACAATTCCACTCCCAAAAAGCCTACAAACTCATGGAAACTGAACAGTCAACTACTGAACCACTCCTTTGTCAAGGAAGAAATAAAGAAAGAAACTAAAGTCTTCCTTGAATTCAACGAAAATAAAGAAACAACATACCTCAACCTATGGGACACTATGAAAGCAGTGCTAAGAGGAAAGTTCATAGCACTTAGTGCCCACATAAAGAAAATGGAGAAAGATCACATTAGTGACTTAACAGCACACCTGAAAGCTCTAGAAAAAAAAGAAGCTGACTCACCCAGGAGGAGTAGAAGACTGGAAATAATCAAAGTGAGGGCTGAAATCAACAAAATAGAGACACAGAAAACAATCCAAAGAATCAATGAAACAAAGAGCTGGTTCCTTGAGAAAATCAACAAGATCAACAAACACTTATCCAAACTAAACAAAAGGTGGAGAGAGAACACTCAAATTAACAAGATCAGAAATGAAAAGGGGGGCATAACAACAGACACTGAGGAAATTCAGAGAATCATTAGGTCTTACTACAAAAGCCTGTATGCCACAAAATTGGAAAATGTAAAAGAAATGGACAGTTTTTTAGATAAATACCATATACCGAAATTAAATCAAGACCAGGTGAACAATTTAAATAGACCTATAAGTCGTGAGGAAATAGAAGCTGTCATCAATTCTACCAAAGGAAACTATAGATTCAATGCAATCCCCATTAAAATCCCAACAAAATTCTTCACAGACCTTGAGAGAATAATCAATAACTTTATATGGAAAAACAAAAAGCCCAGGATAGCCAAAACAATCCTATACAATAAAGGAAATGCAGAGGCATTACCATCCCTGACTTTAAACTCTATTACAGAGCTACAGTAATGAAAACAGCTTGGTATTGGCATAAAAACAGAGATGTTGACCAATGGAATTGATCGAAGACCTGGATATTAATCCACAAACCTATGAACACCTCATATTTGACAAAGAAGTTAAAATTATACAATGGAAGAATGAAAGCATCTTCAACAAATGGTGCTGGCATAACTGGATGCCAACCTATAGAAGAATGAAAATAAATCCATATCTATCCCCATGCACAAAACTCAAATCCAAATGAATTAAAGACCTCAACATAAATCTGACCACACTGAACCTGATAGAATTGAAAGTGGGAAGTAGCCTGCAATACATGGGCACAGGAGACCACTTCCTATGTAAAACCTCAGTAGCACAGACAATAAGAGCATCAATGAATAAATGGGACCTCCGGAAACTGAGAAGCTTCTGTAAGGTAAAGGACACTGTCATTAAGACAAAAAGGCATCTTACTGAATGGGAGAAGATCTTCACTAACCCCACATCGGACAAAGGTCTGATCTCCAAAATATACAAAGAACTCAAGAAAGTAGACATTAAAATTCTAAATTACCCAATTGAAAAATGGGGTAATTATCTGAACCAGGAATTCTAAACAGAAGAAGTTCAAATGGCCAAATTACTCAAGGTCATGTTCAACTTCCTTAGCGATCAGGGAAATGCAAATGAAAACAACTTTGAGATACCATCTTAAACCTGTTAGAATGGCTAAAATCAAAAACACCAATGATAGCCTATGGTGGAGAAGATATGGAGTAAGGGGAACACTCATCCATTGCTGGTGGGAATCCAAACTTCTGCAACCACTTTGGAAATAAGTGTGGCAGTTTCTCAGGAAATTGGGAATCAACCTACCTCAGGATCCAGCAATACCACTCTTGGGAATATACCCAAGAGATGCCCAATCATACTACAATAGCATTTGTGCAACTATGTTCATAGCAGCATTATTTTTAATAGCCAGAACCTGGAAACAACCTAGGTGCCCCTCAATGGAAGAATGGATCAAGAAAGTGTGGAATATATACACATTAGTGTACTACTCACCAGTAAAAAACAATGACATCTTGAATTTTGCATGCAAATGGATGGAAATAGAATACGCTATTCTGAGTGAGGTAAACCAAACTCAAAAAGACGATTATGGTATGTACTCACTCATTAGTGGATCCTAGCCATAAACAAAGGACACTAAGCTTATAGCTCACAAGCCCAGAGAAGCCAAATAGCAAGGTGAACCCAAAGAAAAACATATATAGATCCTCCTGGAAATTGGAAGCAAACAATATTGCCAGGCAAAAGTTGGGAGCACGGGGGCGGGGATGGAGGTGGGGGTGGGGGTGGGGAATGGCAGAGGGGGAAGGAGGAGGGAGATGGTAGGACTGGAGAGAGCTTAGGGGAGTGGGAGGGTGGAAATGGGGGAAAGGTGGATATTGGAGAAGGGAATAAGATATCTACATTAAGGGAGTCATTTTAGGACTGGCAAGATACTTGGCTCTAGAGGGGATCCCAGATGTCCACAGGGATGTCCCCAGCTAGGTACTTGGGCAGCAGAGGAGAGGGTGCCAGAACTAGCATTGTCCCATAGTCACAGTGATGAATATCTTGATCACCACCATAGAAATTTTATCCGATGGATGGAGATAGAGACAGAGACCCACATTCACATCAGAGCAATGGACTGAGCTCCTAATGACCAGTCGAAGAGCAGAAGGTGGGAGATGAGCAAGGAAGTTAGGAACGTGAGGGGCTGGTCCACCCACTGAGACAGTGTGCCTGATCTAATGGGAGCTCACCAAATCCAGCTGGACTGGGACTGAACGAACATATGATCAAACTGGACTCTCTGAATGTGGCCGCTGATGGGGGCAGACTCAGAAGCCATCAACAATGACACTAGGACCTATCTCTTCTGCATGTATTATCTTTTTGGGAACCTAGCCTATTTGGATGCACACCTTCCTAGGCTGGGATGGAGAGGGGAGGGCTTTGAACTTCCCACAGGGCAGGGCACCATGACCTCTTTTAAGGAAGCAGGTAGAGGGAGAAGGGATAGGTGGGAGCAGGAGGGGACTGGAAGAAGGGGAGAAAATGTAAATTTTTTGAATGGAAAAAAATACACTATGCTTCTCTACCATGAGTTATTAGCATAGAGCAGTAACTGGTTATTGAAAGAGTTAATAATTTAGGGCAGGCTTTGCTTAGTCAGTAAATTACATCTTCCGTGGTCACAGAACTGCAGGTACAAG
Source organism: Ondatra zibethicus (assembly GCA_004026605.1). Taxonomy (NCBI): domain Eukaryota; kingdom Metazoa; phylum Chordata; class Mammalia; order Rodentia; family Cricetidae; genus Ondatra; species Ondatra zibethicus. Next base: position 94,746 of record PVIU01003596.1, read on the forward strand.
TGACCATCAGATGCCATTGTTGTCATTATCTGTGTTTCTATATTTCTATTATTTCTATACATGGAAATTTAGAAAAGATTTATCATAGGAATGAATATTAAGTCATTTTCACTACTTAGATGTATCAGTCAAGCATTTCAAACAAAAACATATGCAGGTAATATTTAGATAATGTTTTTCCAATCTTCGGAAATAGAGTGTAATTTACTTTTTACGGGGACAGGAACATTATCTTACTTAGGGTTTCTATTCTTGTGATAGAACACCATGTTCTAAAACATATTGAGGGAAAAAAAGAGTTTATCTCAGCATACAGTTCCAGATTATAGTCTGTCATTGAAGGAAATCAGGGTAGAAAATTCAACTTGGGAAGCTGGTGTCAGAAATGATCGAGAGTCCATGGAAGAGCACTAGTGACTGGATTGCTCCTCATGGTTTGTCCAGCCTGCTACCCAGGACCACCTTTCCAGGCGTGGTACCATGCAGGGCAGGCTAAGCCTTCCCATATTAACCACTAATCAAGAATATGTTCTACAGCCTTGCCCAGAGGCTAATCTGGTAGAAACATTTTTTTTTCTCAGTTGAGGTTGCCTATTCCCAGACAGTCTATGTTTGTGTCAGGTTGACAAAATACAACCAGAATGGAAATATATGGTTCTGTTTGTGGAAAAAAAATGAATTTGAAGAGAAATATTACCTAATGAATTATATTAGGGTGTGATATATTGCTGTAATTTTCCCACAATGGTTTCATGCTCTATCATGTTTTATTCAAAGAATTTTTTGAGATGGGATCTCACTATTTAGTCAGCTGGCCTAGAATGTGCTATGTAGACCAGGCTGGTCTGAGATTCATAGAGGTCTACCTGCTCCTGCCTCCAGAGTGTAATGATTCAAGGTGTGCAACACCACACCCAGAGAAGAGAATTTTCAAAAGTGAGTTAACTAGAGGCAGATTTTCCTTACTGTAAATTTAGAAGCAAATTACAATGGAAGAGCTGCTATTCTTATTAAGTAAGAATTTTGGAAGAATATATTATATAATGAGAATGTTTGGATTTTTTGTTTGTTGTGTTCAATGGGAGCAACCAAACGGCTTTGTTTTTCTTCACTTGTATCATATATTATTCTTATTTTTAATTTAATTTTTGAGAACATCATATATGTGCTTTGCATCTACATCGTTCCTACACTTCCTTCTCCCTAAGTTCTCCTGCGTTTCCCCAATTTATGATCTCTTGTTTTAAAATTATTATTTGTGTGTGTGTGCACATGCAATTTAGTGAGTTCATTTAGCTTTTGTCATAAACATACATATATAAATATATACATACATACATACACACACATGTGTGTGTGTGTGTGTGTGTGTGTGTGTGTGTGTGTGTACCCTCAACTGACCACTTGGGACTGGGCAACCTATGTGGCAGCTTGTCTCTTTAGAAAACTGACTATCTGTATATGACTATCTTCATCTAGAAATAAATGTGAAATTTCTACCATCCATAGTGGCATGACAACTGGTATTGCCATTATGCTGTTCTTGTTCAAGCCAACACATTGTTGACATTTCATGGGTACAGTTTCCCAGTCATGTCTGGGGAAGCTTTCTGGCAGCCCTTGTGATCTTTTTGTCCCCTGTTCCACAATTACCCCCCTGAACCTTAAGTGCAGATGTTGTATTGCAGGTGTATCAATTAGGATTGGGCCTAACAAAGTGACTCTGGGATCACTTATTCTCTGCATTTTGATCTCTGCCTCTTTTTGTTGTGAAAAGAAGATTATTTGATAAGGAGTGAGAGATACATTTATCTGTGGGTATAAGGGTAAGTATTTAGAATACAAATATGAATTAAATTGGCTTAGAAAATTGCCAATAATCTAGTGTCTATATCCTATCCAGACATTTGGTAGTTGGTGACATTTACGGTATTGGCCTGAATTCCCTCCCACTGAGTGAACCAATTAGACAAATGCTGATGGTTTCCAAGTTAAAAGCATCAATAAATAATTCTCAGTGCTCTCTGAGAAACAAATATTATTCAGGATATTTAAAAACACCCATTTGATTTTCTGGTTTTTAAAAATAAATAAAGTATATGAACAAAAATGAGTAAGTAAAAGTGAGTAATGATAATACCCAGCCCAAGTGGATTTTCATACATTTCTATATTCACATATCAGATAAAATGCCTACATTATTTATATTCTACTATGTTCATGATATATAGTATAGCTGTTCATAATCTAGTATGAAATGTATTTTAAAACATTATTCTACGTTAGGGAAGACATTGTGATTGGGCATAATAAGAGAATATAGGACTATCCCGCTGTATTACCTCTGTTCTCCATGACCATAATTACAATTCTAGTTAAAGTTCCCACAGATTGCTTCAAATTGCTCCAAACTGATGATGATATGTCTCCACTGATTTAAGAAGCTTAACAATGCTAATTATATAGACACAAACCTACCTCTAATACATCATGGACAATGCTAAAATTAAAGAATGGTGATAGTTTCTGAATCAATGAAAGTAATCTGAGTGTGTGACTGATTTCTAGTCCTGCCATTAAGAAACAGAGAATAAAACCACCCTAAGTCTTAGTCTAAACAGAGGTTAAAGACATCCAGGGCCAGAGAGTGACAACCTATCTCAAAGTTTAAAAATTAAACACACACACACACACACACACACACACACACACACACACACACACACCACACACTCACACACAGTCCTTTGTCATTAATAGAACAATAAAAGGATGGATGGATGTTTTTTCTTACATTTTGCATGATGAAATTTGAATAATGTTCTTAAAGCATGAAAAGAAGAAAATTTCTCTAGTTTACAATTCCAAAACTGTAGAGACTATCCTTCAGAAATAAATATTTAAAAATACACTTTCATCTTAAAGGCACAAAGTACAAGGATTCTTACTTGAAGGAAATAATGGGAATTTCCAGACACAAAGAAGATAAACCACAGAGAGAGCAAAACATTACAGCAGCAAAGTAAATACGGAGTGATTTTCAATAAAGGCTGCTTAGAAAACAATAATAATGATGTAGGGTTTAAAATAAAATTAAACACATGTAGCATTCTTTTATCAAGTGAGATGATCAGGGGTAAAAGTGATTGACAATCTGAGTTTGATCCTCAGGTCTCAGGGTGTAAGGGAAAAATTAACTCCCAAAAGTTGTCCTCTGCCCCCTTACACATGTGATAGTGTGTGCACATCACAACTCATATACACATCACATATGTACACAATTTTTAATCTTAAAGAAGATCTTGACACTGGTTAGGAAACCGTAGGTATATAAATTTAAGTAATTTAAGAAAGTGTGTACTTTGTAGAAAAATCTTTGAAGGAATATTAAAAGAAAAATGTAAAGATAAAAACAGAAGAGGGAAATGAAAAAAAGACCTGATTAATTGAAAGGAATCATGAATGGAGGAGTTCAGAAACAAAGAAACATGCAAATGGTTATACAGCTTGCTAGAATCCATCTGTGTCAGAAATTACATTCAATAGCCAATTTATACTGAATGTGCAGGAAGATACAAAATTTTTAAGGACTTATGCACAAAAATACCATAGCTTCAATGACAAGAACTGAAAGAAATCATAGACAATTCAGCATTCATCTGGAGGATTTTAAGCCATCTTGGTAACTAATAGCATCAGCAGGAACAAAAGACAGACAACCACAAGGAAGGTCTGGTTAACCAGTGCAATGTATCTGGTACATATAAAAGATTTCTGTCCACAATTGTTGTAGAATAATGTTCGAATATGTGTCAATTGACCACACACTAAGTTGGACCATATAACAGGCACAGAGGGAACACTAAAAAAAATTCCTAAGGATTGAAACCATTCTTAAAGTATTCTATGATCACAATGTAATTAAAATAAAACATCTAAGAGTAAAGAGAATTATTACAAACCCTTAGAAATTTACTAAAACATCAATTTTTTCAAGGAAAAATAATTTTAAATATATATCATTTTAAATGAATAATGAAAATGTCAACAAATGGATGACAGAACTGAAGCGATGTTCATATATACATTTATAGTTTAAAATTAATATTTTGGGGGTTCAAATGTCAAAAACCAATTATTTAAAGTTTGTTTAAAAGAAAATATGTAAAGATTGTAAAGTAAAACTCAATCTCGAAGACTGTAAAGAGGAAAAATAATAAAGATATATCTAGAAAACAGTCAAAGAATTGAGCACATGAAAGAAAATAATGATAAATTATACAGGGGTTGGTTAGTCTGAAAGGGTTGTTAAGAATGAAATACTGTTATGAAGATGTACTAAGAGTGAAAACTGAGGACTCACTAAAGCTCTTTCAAATGATAAAAGGTAAATATATGATACAAATATATATATATGCATATATATATCAATGCATTTGAAAAATGAAAGAAGTTAGACAAATAGCTTGAAATTATAAAAAAATTGACATAGAAAGAATATGGAATAAATATCATGTTTGTTGGATGAGTTCATGTAGTTAAAAACATTCCTTCAGGGAGTTCTCCAGAACCAGATAGTCTTCCAGTCGAATTATTTAAAGTATTTGAGAATAAAATGATATTAAAATTCCAGACTATTCAAAGGAATAGTAAAAGTAAGGACACTTTCCAAACTTTTTATGAGCCAGATGATTTTGATATATCAATGTAATAGGGATACTATAAGAAAGAAAACTTAGAAGTCAATATATCTCAAGAAGTTAAAGACTAAAATATTACATAAAACATTCAAATAGAATCAAATTATTTTTGAAAAGTGTTGTTCATTATATACAATATGATCAAGAGGTATTTTATTGTAAGTCAAGGTTGATTTGATATTAATAAATTAGTCAATATAATTCTCATTATTATGATAAATGGAAAAATTCTTGCATAATCTGTACAGAATCAGGATGATATTTTGATAAAATTCATTACATAAAGAACAAACATAAAAATCTGTTTTTCTTTTAAAAGTGAACAAAACTTCTAGACTCTGACAAAAATCTATTGACAATATCTTACTAGTACCCTTGGGCATAAACTGCTTAAATATACAGCATATTTTTTACAATGTTCAAGGATAAGATCACAATGATATATGTTATCATTACTTTATTTAATGTAGTATTTGAGTGAAGAAATAAAACCTTGGTCTTAAGGGGGTCAAGATCATGATAGGGAAACCCACAGACAGTTGACCTGAGTTGACTCTGGACTGACAGCTATGTTGCTGGCATGGGCCAACCTAGGACTTCTGCATCTGGGTGACAATTGTGTAGCTTAGTCTTTTGTGGGGCCCCTGGCAGTGGGATTAGAACCTGTTCCTGATGAATGAGATGAATCTTTTGATCCTGTGGTGGGATGCTTGTTCAGTTTTGATGCAGGGGAGCGGGGAAGAGCTTGGTCTTGCCTCAGCTTGACAGGCATGCTTTGTTCATTCCCATGGGAGACCTTACCTTAGCTAAGTGGATAAGAAGATCGAATGGGGGGAGGATAGAGGGTAAGTGGGGGAGGAAGTGGGAAGAGAGGAGGGAGGGGAAATTGTGGTTGGTATGTAAATAGTTTTAAGTAATAATAAAATACAAAATCTGCACTTACAAAAAACCAAAACCTTGCTCTTATAGAAATAAAGAACAGAACAGTGATTGTAGAGGCTAGGAAGGGGTATGGAGAATGATAATTTATAGCCACAGGGGTGCATTTAGATGAAAGTACTGATTACTAATGTTCAGTAGCACAGTGGAGTGTATGCTGTTCACAGTAGTCAGCTGTGTATGTCAAAATAACTAAGAGAGAACACAGATAACAATGCATGCCTGGGGGGGGTATGACGATTACTTTGACCTGAAATAACACTGTGTACCTGATGCATATCTACGGTTACTATGTATTACTTGTGGATTTAAAAATCACATTAAGGGAGAGAGTTTGAGTGAGCAATTGCATAAGATAAAGAAGGGAATCCTTACCCATTCAGCCAGGATTCGAACCTATGAGAGTCAACTCTTGACTATGTTTGTAGTCTCTACTAATTTTGTATGTAGTTTTGTTCATAGCATCACTGTTTGAGTGAATGAAATTTGGTAAACATGGAACAGTGGTACTGCCTATTGTTTTAGTTAGGCATTTTGTTGCTGTGCCAAAATACCTGGCATGAACAACTTATAAGGGAATGAGTTATTTTGGCACATAGTCTCAAAGGGTTCAGTCATTCTGAAATTGTTTCACCCCATGAATTGGTGTGGACCTTCAGGGTGTGTGATGAAGTAGAGTTGTTCATGCAGAAAAAAGGTAGAGAGACAGGTAGGAGATGTCAAGGACAAGACACAGGGACCTGCTCTAGTGACCTGGGGTCCAAGTCCCCAACATGTGGATCTTTTTGGGAGTATATTTCATATGTGGACCATAATGTCTTGGTTACTAAATACTAAATGATTAGTTTTAAGCAAAAACAAATGTTCCTAAAATTAAAGTTCTCAAAATAATAAATACACAGGAAAGTTGGAGTCTCAGCTGGAGTATTCATATACTATATCTATACAAGACTACATGACAAAAAAGTAGCTAGAATTCAGACTTCTGCACTAATGCGATATTGATTCTTTCCTGAAATTTGGGGTTTAGTGATAGGTAATTCAATTTTCTGATACACTGACATAAAGTTTAAAATAAATCTGTTTTATAGTTTGACTTTCTAAATCAAAACAAAAATTGTTATACTTGTAATTTAAATTGGTTTTACTTGTTTGTTTTCATTTTCTTTTGAAATCTTAGTTTTTAAGTCTACTTAAAATTTTGTTTTAAATTTTTATCATATTTCTAACATTATAATCCTTCTTTATCAAATATAAATGAGTTTTACTTCAAGTAGTTTGAGGATAGATATTTTTGAAAAATAGATTAATATTCTAATATGGTAACAAAAGAGCATTCACATTTTATGTATAAATTTCAGCAATCCCTAAGTCATAATATGTGTAAGATGTTGCTTTTAGCTATTTGAAATAGCCTTTGTTTCTAAAATTCTATGAAAGAAAAGTTTCACAATACACAATTTTAGATATCAAAAGTAACCAGATTTTACCATGGACATAAAAGCAGAACTACCATGGAATTCATGTACAATGATATAAAATTTAGATAACTATAGAATTTTGGATAAGTGCTAATTTGTTATTTCAAAAGCATAATGGGATGTTTGACATTAGTCAAAGGGCACATATGGTTGAAAAACAGTAAACGGAAGTCAAAGAGTATGCAGCATAACAATTTCATAGCAACTATGGCAAATTGCCATTAACCTTTGCCTTGCCAAGCAGGTCAGTCATTCTCTGGTGCACATTGCTGTCTGACCATGGGGTGGAGCTTCTCGGTTGTCTGAGTTTCAAGGGTTTGTATAAAGACGTTGAACATAAGGCTTGCCTTGAGTCAAGGCATCTTAGATCGAGGAAATTTTATTTATGCACACAATTGATAGAGCAAGTGATTCAGAAAATAATGTAAAATAGCAGCACAGGTCATCCTTCTTGCTATCATTTCATGTCATAAAACTTTAATTCACCAAGGGGTAAAAGCGAGTCCAGTTTTAGCTACACTTGCATTTAAGGTCTTCTCACGAGCAGAAAAGAAGAAAATTATAAAGTTTTCACTGAGAGCTGAGAAGACTACAGATAAAAAATTAAAATTCCAGTTAAAAATATATATAATGATGAGGTTATATCCTGGGGTAAGAAAATGCAATTAAAGTAGGAAAATAATAAACTTCTTGCTCAATATGGGTAGTTAGAAAAAAAAGACTATTTTTTCCAGGTTATTTTCCACCCTAATTTGCCAAGTGGGAAACAATATGGTGCTTTTGGACATGAATTGTGAATGATTAAATATCTATGCTGATATTTCCTCCAAAATTCAAGCCAACTTATCCAGAAGTAAGGTCATGTCAGCACCTGGAGGAGACCGTCTTGTGCCAAGTTGAATCTGTGTTTAGAAACTAGCCATGCCCAGCTAGAGACTTACTGTGGGTGCTCTTCTAGTAAAATCCTGTATCAGTTGACAGATTTTCACTAAAAATAGTTATCAGTAAAATTTGCCCAACCAATTTTTGGTGCTACCGTTTAACCTGAGGTTGAGAGAATTGGCTTCAATAAACTACTGCTGATAGAGCACAATTATCCACCATGATGGCAGAGACTCTAAGACCATAAAAGAATTTCCAGTGTTTGAAATCAAAATAAGAGGGCTTGAACGTCATTTTCCATTCAGTCATTATTATCTCCTTTGGATTAAATATTTCAATTTCTCTTTAGATCTGTTTCTTTTCATGATTTTGTTCAAAGGTGGCCTTTTTTTCTCCCCAGTAGATTTGCTTCCCAGAACAAATAAGATTTCCACTAACCACTGCCGTCAGCGTGGCTGATTCTTGAGCAGAGGTCTCAATGGCTGCTTGTACATAATTTTTTCAAAAGGTAGCAAACTAGTCTTTGGCATAGAGAGAACCTGAAAAGTAAAACAACAAATCTTACATTTTGTTTGACCTACACATGATGTGCCTCTTCATCCAGCCTGTTAATCCATTGCTTCTTTACCAAATAAACAATAAGAAAAATATCATGTCATTTTTGAAGAAGTTGTAGCTATATAAGAAAACTTAGTGAGCAGTTTTTGAGAACACTCTGTCATTTAGACTATGTGTTGATGGTTTAAAACTAAATAAATTTGACTAATCAAAAGAGAAAAATGAAAATGAAGTTGAAAAATAAGAGGGAGAACTTCTAGTTCAGATGAGCTCACCTGATTTTAATATAACTTTCCCCCTTTCTGCACCACAGCTAATGAAAAACTGGGCAGCCTCTGATCTCAAAAGTTCCATTTGCTCCCTGTGTTCTTTGAGCAGCCAATTACTTTATTGAAACAGTGATTGGAAAGTGTTTTAGTGTCTAAATAATTTTTCTAAGTTTATGCACAGTGCTGAGTACTTGTTTAGGAAACCAGAGAAATCTTGTTTTAGTTTTCTCATTCTTCCTCCCTCATTTGGTACTGATCTTAGGGTAGGCACATTCTTACTGGAGAATGCATGGGACACTTGACTCAAGTGTTTCAGACAATGCTTTTGTTTTCATAGTCTCTCATTTTACAAGCACACATGTGTCAGGGGCATTTTCTAAGAGCTGTCTACAGAGGTCTGCTCTTAGTTAGGTTTCAATTGTGGTGATGAAACCTTGACCAAAAGCAAGTTGGGGAAGAAAGAGTTTGTTTGGCTTACATATCCATATTATAGTCCATCACTGAAAGAAGTCTGGACAGAACTCAAACACGGAAAGTACCTGGAGACAGGAGCCGATGCTGAGGCCAGGAAGAAGTGCTGTTTTCTGGCTTGCTCAGCCCACTTTCTTATAGAACTGAGGATCACTAGCCCAAGGATAGCACCATTCACAGTGGCCCAGGCCCTCCCACATCAATCACTAATTAAGAAAATGCTCGACAGACTATATCTTATGGTAGGGTTTTTCCCAACTGAGATGAGTCTAGCTTGTGTCAGTTGACAATACTGGTCAGGACAATCGACCCTTGTCAAATTGACACACAAACATGTCACTGTTAAGGCACAACCTTTCTTTTCCTGTTCATCCCCAAGAATATCAACATTATAATATAAAGATTTCAAATTTTAAAAGTACCACAGTCTTTTAAAAAAAATCCAAACACCTAAAAACTAACTCTCTTTTAAAATCCAAAGTCTTTTGTAAAATCCCAAAATACTTCAACTGTGGAAGTCAAAACTAAGGTAAATACTTTCTTACTTCAAGAGGGAACAACCAGGGCATAGTCAGAATCTGAACAAAGCAAAACCAAATTCTTAAAATATAAATAACTCAGCTTCTAAAGTTTAGGATTTACTCATCATCTCCTGGGCTGCTCCAAAGGGCATGGATCACCTGAGGACTCTGCCATTGTAGCACACACAGCTTGTTTCTTGGACTTAGGCAGCTCCAGTCCATGTGTGCTGCTGTCCTTGATGGTCATCCATGGTACCAGACTCTCCAAACTGCTGGGGTCTCATTCTGCAACTTGGGTGCACTTTCACCAATATCCTCTTCTGGGTTCTCTTCAACTTCTCTCCATTACCCCTTCAATTCTGGGGCTTCAATGGCTCTACCTTCTCCAGTTACTTATCTTGGCCTCTGATAGTGTCAAGCCTCAGCTGCTTTGCATGATCGTCTCGGTAATACTCTTAAACTCCTCTTAATGACTTAATTTCTCAGCTCCAGCTGACCAGCATCAGGCATCCCAGTAAAGCAAAGATTTCACTTCGCTAGTGCTGGTCTCTTGTTAGTAATAACCGACTGACAGTTCCAACTGAGCAGACACTACAGATTCTTCATACAAATGGTCCTAGAGAGTCTGCTTCCTCCTGAAACTTCATAAGCCAGGTCTTCATCATCTACATTGCTCTCAACATTCTTATCTTCCAATCTCCTAGAGAGCTACGCACTGAGCCCTCAATGTTCAATGGCTTTTCTAACCCTAAGTTCCAAAGTCCTCCCATAATCCTCTTTAAAGCATGATCATGTCTGTCACAATAATACCCCATTATTCTGGTATCAATTTCTGTCTTTGTTGAGGTTTCTATGCGGTGATGAAACACTATCACCAAAAGTAAATAGGGGATGTAAGGTTTTACTTGGCTTGTATTTCCACATCATAGTTTATCTTTGAAGGAAGTTGGGATGGGAACTCAAATAGGTGTAGAGGGGAAAATTGTGTAGTAGAAAGAGGCTTTGTAGACTTACATGTCAGTGTATTGAACGATTGTTCCTTCCCATCATTGTCCAAGCGATCTTGATGATAATATTTCAATACAAGAGCAGAAATTGTGGAGGCTAGTGCTCCTAGGCTTTGCTGTGACAAATGCGTGGAGTGCAATTTAAATGGGAAAATAAAGGTTTTTGCTTATGATTTCAGAAATTACAGTCTGTTGTGGGGGATGGAGGGTGACAGAGCAGAGCAGCACACAACATGGTGGCTGGAAAGCAGAAACAGAAAAAGTCTGTGATAGCTGGCTTTCCGAGCTTCATCTTTCTACCCAGGGCCCACAACCTACAGAATGTGCTACCAACAATAGGGACAGATCTTCCCCTACCAGATCTGTCTCAGGAAACCTTCATAAACATCTAAGAATGTGCTTTTCTAGTCTCTTTGCTATTTCTCAGTCTAATAAAATTTACAACCATGATTATTTATCACAAAAACACCTCATATAAATTAGACCTTGAAATTTTAGAAGTCTTATAGTGTCTAAGGTTTTTATATGCAAAATGGAGATAATAAGACTTCAGAAAGCTTTGAGATAATAGAGAAAGTTGATTTGTACTAAGGATGTCAAATTGTGCCTGATCCATTGAATCCTCAGAAAGTGTTGACTGTTCTATTCAGTCTTTGCATTTGGAGAAACAGTAGCAATCTCTGGGGGTTGCCTGCCCAGTGTCCAGTGCCCCTTAGGTTAGCAGCAGTGCAGGCATATGCTGCTTTCTCCTCTGGGCCCTGACTGCTCTTTCCTCTGCCTGCATTTGTCCTCAGCAGCTCTCTCTCAAACTCAGTTTAAAAGTGATTCATTAAAGAAAGCTTCCCTCACCATGCATTTTAAAATTACTGTTGTCTGTTATTTGTTTTCTTTTCTTGTTTTCATCCACCTATTGGAATCTAATTTATTCTGTACTTTACATGTTTGCCTCTATTCTCCATAAATACTGAAAAAAATGAAATTAGAAAGTAAGTCTGTTTTGTATGTGTATATGTCTGTGTATACACATAGATTTATACAGAAATACTGATAAATTCTTAGTCATTGTTGGAAAATTGAAACACCATCAGCATTTTAAGAACAACAATGACTCTTATTACATTGGCTTCCTTAAAAAAGTTGAAGAAATACATGTCTTCTGGAAATTTATAGAACAATATCTACCTGCTTTTTCTTAAATATCCCTGTACATATTGTATAGTCTTGCTGATCGTTTCTGACACACTCTCTAGCTTTGCTGTACTTGGGTTTGAATTAGAACTTAAGTAACTGAAGTTTATCTAAGACGCTATCGACAACATGACCCATTGGTTGGTAGGTTTTCCCTCCTTACGTAGAAAACTTGAGTTTATTGGATTCAGCTTCTTTTTCAAGCTGTACATACACCTCAGCTTCTTCATACCTGTCATTCTCACTAGCTATCTGCCCTTAGCAAAGAGGAAGTGAAGAGAATTATCCGGTATCTTATATTTATTTGGGATACCTTAGTAGTAATTGAATACTCTCAAATATGTGTATAACCTTCAAGTCAATCAAATATCATTAATATTTATTGTGTAGGCACAGTGGACTTGGATGTCAAGATTGTATGAGCAGCCAGGCAGTGGTGGTGCATGCCTTTAATCCCAGCACTCAGGAGGCAGAGGCAGGTAGTGGCCAGCCTGGTCTACAAGAGCTAATTCCAGGACAGGATCCCAAGCTACAGCAAAACCATGTCTCAATAAAAACAAAAAAAAAAGAAAGTAGCTTATCTATATTACCACATGTATACTACTCATGCAACCACTATTTAAAAACCATATAGATACAAAAAGTGTCATATAAATACTCTTTATTATACAGGAAATTCATACATAATGACTAACATGGAACTTTTAAAATGAAAATTATTTGACTAAACATTTAAATCTGGCTCTTGAAAAATTCTTTCTCTGAATATACTTTGTGGTTTGGAGTAGAGAAAGCATAGAAAAAGGTACCCGAAGTGTAAAAGTCTGCGATACATTTTAGAATCAGCAAGGTGCAAAGTCTTTTGAAGCCCATGTTCTGAGAAAAGCCTCTCTAAGATAGGCCTGCCCAAGGCATGTGAGGCATTTCAAAGCAAGTAACACCAAGGATAATTCATCTTAAAAGCGCTTACTAACCCAAAGTAAATATGTTAAGACTGTTTAATAGTTGTTAAGATAGGCAGTAGTGACTGCATAAATATTTTACTGATAATACCAATTCATAGTAAACTATTCCAAGATCTTTGTTTTCTTGGGATGCTAGTCCCACACACTAATTATTGATTAAACTCCTCGCAAATTAATGTTATCATAAGGAAACCATATTTAATGTCAGGGCTCTTTTGATTTGCTTTTTTTTTTCGTTGTTTTCAAAGAAAGGACTTGCAGTGGCCAAGTGCCCCAACATATTACAAGGACTAGACCTTGACCACTGTAGTAAGGGATCTCTGATCAGAAGGCTGTTATGCTATTAGAATGAGCATAAACCATTAAATAAGCATAAGGCAGCAAGACCTAGATTAGGCAGACATATGATAGTCAAAGTATGCTTGCTCCCATATAGTATAGTGAGGATTTTGAATGTTTTGTTCTCAATTGAATAAACTATGGAGACAAACATTTAAGAATTTCACCCCCACTAATCAACATAATAGACTTTTGAATTATAAGAGCTAATTTGATAAAGAGAAGGGTAAAGCTTATTTTTATGAGTTCAAAACTGCTCTAACAGATTTTAGCATACTGTATACTCAACACATTTTATAATTTTAGGAATACTGACATAAATATGTATCTTTAGGGTGATCACAGAAATCAAGACAAGGAACATACTGATTACCCCGGGGTCTCCCTGGGCACATTCACAGAGCCTCCCTTAAATTCTACCTCCATTCCCAAGTGTCCATTAACATCATAAGTTAATATGTCCTTTACTAAACTACAACATAAGTAGAATAATAACCTATACCTTGGACATGGAAAGATGAACCTGAAAATAATTGAGCTGAAAAAGACAGATCAAAATATTAATTTTCAGGAGTTTATAAAACCAAAGATTTGTGGATCATCTTTACATATAATTTCCTTCAAGAGAAGATTAGAATCCTTTTGTGAGCCTTCTCATCTAATCCACTGGATCCCTAGTGAGTCTTTCCTCCACTTCCTCTAATCAGTCCCCAACTCTCACATCACTATCATCTGCCATAGTCTAAGCTTTGAACACATCGATGAATTAAACCATTCATTAGGTTACTTGGCCTGTTTCTGAAGTAACCATCACAGACATACCCAGAACTGTCCTGTTACAAAACTTCTAGGCACTTCTCAGTCCAACCAATGCAAAAATCAAAATTAATTGTCACAGATCTTCAGCAATTAGAGTAGGCTTTATTAGAAATACTGCCAGCCTTCAACATAGATTACCTACCTTGGTTGCTTTCTCCTACTAGGGACTCAATTATGAATATTTCTAAAATTCCTATGACTGATAAGAGGAAGTTTATAAACATTTAGTTCAATAAACTAGCCTGTAGAAAATATAGAACTGGATAGAGATTAATTCTCACAGAGTTTGTTAATCATGTTGGAAAACAGAAATGAAAGATCCAAAGATCTTTTTTTAATTTAAATTTTTCTATATTTGAGGTCTAGGCAGGAGGAAGTTTCCATGCACCCAAAGACTATTGAATGGGGAAACTGGAATGCCTGGGGTCATTTGTAGCTTTGTCATCACATAATGCTCATGATTCCAAAGACACAGAACCAAAGCATTTAATAGTTGAGATTCCATTATCAGGCATCAGAGTCCCAAACTAAGATTCTTGAGGATGTTTGATTCCACTGAAAAGTGTGTGTAACTAAGTTAACATTTATGAGTTCAGATAGACCAAAATGCTTGTTTACAAGTTCAGCTTAGGCCCTCATCATTATAGAAAGCACAGACACACTTCCCTTCTGTCCCCTCTTCTCTTGTCCCATCTTCAAATTTCTGGACTAAACACTGTTACAAAATTGCTTTTCATAGAGACAAAGTGTGTGATTTGCTACCTCTGTCAGTCTCCCTGTCTCTCTCCTCCCTGTTTCACACCCTCCCCTCCACCCTTTCTGCTCCCTTTCTCCCCCAGTCCTCCTTCTTTCCCACCTCCTTCCTCCCTCTATCCTTCCTCTAGAATCTAGAGTCTAGATCAGCCTTGCCCATTCCTTCCCACCTCTCTTGCTCCCCTTCTCCATTTCCCTTCCTTCCCTCCCTTTCACTCATCTTCCCTTTCTCCATTACTTTCTCTTTCTTTCCAGGATGTCTTGATATAAGCTACTCTGTTCTCCCCTCCGTCATATTGACAGAACCCTCTGGAACACTGAATTTTGGCAAAGCCTCTTTTAGGTTATTTCTGACAAGTATTTTAATCACAATGTTGAAGAAATAGCTAACCTTTACTATAACATGTGGTTCCTAGAACAGCACGTTCTATTTTCAATATGCACTTAATGAAAATGGAATACATGGGTGAAAAACAGTAGTTTTAGCCCAATCTGGAGAAAAGTTATTACTTCAAGATGAAAATATGTCATTTTGGTATCAGTGCCTCTACTGTCAATATCAAGTGTTATGGCAAGTTTTGCTAAGGCTTGTATATGTTCCTCAAACATTATTCTCTACTGTATTGGTATTGCAAAATGAGATATGATAATATTGACATGGACTGACATCTTGAATGGGTTGGCATCTTATCAACAGGCTAAGGGGAACTAATAGACCCCTTTTCTGATTTCACTCATTGCTGTATAAAGCCCCTTGTGGTCTCCAAACCCACTGGTACCTTTATCTTGATTTCCTCAACTTTCAGAACTGTGAGAAAATAAATTTATATCACTCACAAGTTACTCAATCTCAAATATTTTATGATATAAACAACACAATCATTATGAGAGGATGCATATTCAAGAGTTGTGGGAGATATTGGGATTGTGAGCACAAGGAGGACCAGGGATGCAGAGACTCTGGTGCTATGAAGGATGGAGCAGCAGAACCCAGGAATCCAGCATGGCCTTCAAGTCCCAAGAGAAAATCTGAAAGTAATACTTCCCCATCAGTGGACTATAACATCAACCTCAAGAAAGACATATTGAGAAGAGAATGACCTCTTAAAATAGCTGTGTGGAAGCTGGAAGCCACACCATAAACAGATTCTGGATGTTTAATGATTTCAGTTCCAAAATAGTTGGGGGGAAAATAGCTATTTAGTTATACTGCCTAACAGTAGTGAAGAACCATTGAGTATTTACTTTGTTTGTGATAGAGGTAAGGGTTCTTAAATATATATAAACAAAGTTATATTCCCATGCTTACTTTAATTTCATTTAAACCAAGGCAGAGAGAAATTGAATGACTGCCTTGCTTACGGCTGAAGAACTGGAAGGTATGGAGACAATACATGATACCTGATAAGAATACAAAATGTAGCTTTAGCTATGAATTTTAAAGTCATTGGAAATGTCACAAGTATATGTGTACTCACATGCTTATGGCAGTATGTTTACCCAAGCTGAAATACAGAATCAACTCCGGAGTCCATGAGAAGAGGACTGAGTAAAGACAATGTGGTGGGTGTTTACACAGAAGAATATTCCGCATCCTTAAAAGGGGGAAAGCTATAATTAGGCACAATGTAAGTGGATATGGAGGACAATATGCTAGGTGAATAAGTCAGGCACATAAAAACAAATTCCTTGTGATGTCACATATGTGTAATATAGAACGGATGAACTTAGAGAAATGGACAGTAAAATGATAGAAGAAGTAGGAGTAGAGTTTGGGAATGAGGGACTGAGGACTTCTTGATCACGGGTATAAAAACATGTATGAGATGGGGTGATTTGGGAGGAGCTGGAGGAGGAGAAAACATGATCAAAATATAATGTATGAAAAAATTTTAATAATAAAATAAAGTAATTAAAAAGCTTCTGATAGGTGGGAGGAATAGACTTCAGGGTGTTTTGTATAACAAAGTAACTAAAGTCAGCAATAATGAATCTTCAAACTAAGATTATAACTTTCAAGAGACTCATAAGATAGGTAAATGAGATGATATGTACATTTATTGCTAGATTTAATTTACATATCTGTGTATGTATATATATATATATATATATATATATATATATATATATATATATGTGTGTGTGTCTACCAAAGCCTTACACTGAGCTCTGTATACTTGTGATTTGTCAATCAAAAACAATTAGCAATAAAAATTTTAGAAATGAAAAATAAAAATGGATAGACTCAGCAGATCATGACTAAAACAAGAATGAAGGGAGGGTTCAACCGTATGCACCACAAACAATCTTCAAACTATATGGAGCACACACATGACAAATTCTAAATTGAAGACTAAAGATTCCAAAGGGGAGAGACGGAAGAGCAGGGGAGATCAAACGTGCCAAATTAAATGAACTTTTACTAAATCATCTGGAAGAACAAGTAAAATGAAATAAAATATATTAAAAACCAATTACAGAAAAGCAGTGCTGTGTAAACGACAGATGGTAACCTACTTTCCCCGAACTTCCATCCTGTTGTATCAGATCCCATTAGCAGATGCCAAACTTTAAAAATTAGGGATAGGCAAAACTAGTAGATATTGTGCAAATATCCAGATCATTTTTTCAAATGTTTTGGGTTTGGCAAAACCTTCCAAAACATTTTTCCAAGCGATTTTCCCCTTAATTTTTAAATCCTCATCTATTTCAGGGGAAACATAATACTTATGTTTCTGATTCATCTACACTTAACTCATCAAAACTTCATTTGGTAAGAGTTATCTTATGGCCAAAGGCCTCTTCCGCTCAGAGGAAGTCATGGGTCACTGAGCTCCACTGGCATTGGAAGGGTAGGCTCCAGGTCTCCTCTAACATTCACCAAAGCTAGTTTTCACTTGCAAAGGCCAAACAACTACTGGTTAATCTGCAGTGCTCTACTTCGAAGGAAAGTACAAATGAGTCATGACCTCGTTTGAACCTATGACCTGTGGCATAGTCTCTAGGTAGTTATATAAGAATAAAGACTGATAGAAAAAGGAAGTAAAGAAAAAGGAATATTTTACATGAAATATTTTTGCCCATGTGTACTAAAACACAGCTAGCTATAAGCTATCTAAAGTGTGAAAAACTTTACCCTTGGGGAAAAACTAGCAATTCACTCTAACTTCCTAAATTTGCCCAAAACACACATGACATGTGTTCTCTCCATACTTATACCCAGTGTAGGGTGCTAAGAATTAGGCGTATTCTGACTTAAATCAGAGAGTTGTGTACAAAAGACAATGAGCAATTTTTTCCCAAATGGGTACTCAGGTGTTTATTTTTTGATCCTTTAGAACATATTCTCAGTATTGCCCCCTTTTCTGCCCTATTACTTCAATTCTATTTCAGGATAATCTTAGCTATTCCTTCAAATATTGAATTATTGCTAATTTTTAACCTCCAATTTTCCTTCTTTCTCATCATACAAATTAAAATCCCAACTACCACAATTTCCCCCCAAGTTTCCTTAAAACATCTATTTAATTTTTCTGATGTTTTGCTTTGTACCTTTTATTAAAGCCTGCCTGTCTACCTTCCTTCCTCTCTCATTCTCTTCCTCCTCCCCACTTTTCCTCCCTTCCTCCCTTCCCTCCTCCCTCCCTTCCTCCCTTTCTCCCTCCCTTCCTTCCTCTCTTCCATCCACCCTCCCTTCCTCCCTTCCCTCCTCCCTCCCTTCCTCTCTTTCTCCCTCCCTTCCTTCCTTCCTCCTTCCCTCTTTCCCTTCTTTCTCCTTCCTTTTCTCCCTCATTCCTTTTTTGCTTGTCTCCATCTTTCTCTGTCTCACCAATCTATAAATCAAAATAAAAGAAAGACAGAAAAAAGAAGGAAGGGAAGGAGGGAAGAAGGAAAGGAAAGATCCTAAAATCCAAGTGTAAGCAATATACAGTAACTTTTGGAGGCAACAACTCTAACTAGCTGTTTAGGTATTTCTCCACCTTTAGTGTAAATGAGTGTGTATGTGTGTGTGTACACATGCGTGCACATGTACATTTGTGAGTACAAATGGCACAAATGATAAAACACTGCCCATATACTTTTTCATCTCACTTTTTATCATTTAATATATTTTAGAAATTAATTCTTATTCATAAAAACTGGTGCATCGTTCATGGCAAATATAAAATATACACCTGTATAGATAAACACTTTTTGAAATATTTTCAGGATTTTTAAATACATAAAACAAATATTCAAATTTATTGGTAAAATTATCACTGTATCCATTTATATTTATATGTGTAGAAGCAAATTGTTCAGTCAAAGATGTAAATTTATAGAATTTAGTGAATATAGTTTATCTCCAATCTGCCACTACATTCTGATAAAATGTTATCAAAAATTTTTGTTTACATATTGACTAGAGGAAAATGTTCTGATACAGTTAGCTTAGAGTTCTCATCTTATAGATGGTCTGTGAGATTTAGTTTATCTTCAAATGCCTACCTGTTTTCCTCTTTGACTGTCAGATTTCTGCTCCCATATTTGTATAAATTAATTAGCAATATTCATTATTAAACCCACTAGTTCTGATATTGGAATACTTTTTTAAAAAAACACCTTTTTCAGTTTATCTTTTACAATCACTATCTGTGTTTTTATCATGTTGAACTTGTATAGCCCAGGGTAGCCTTGAACTCACAGAGATCCATCTGCCTCTGTCTTTCAAATCTTGGGATTAAAAGTTGTGTGTCACCATTATCTGACCTCTAGTGACTTTAGATTTCCCTCATTTGTTCCTTTATTACAAAATCTATTTTTATAACCAGTGTTCTATGTACTCTAGTTTCCGTGGCACATTGTCTGTATCGTTTCTTTCATTTATTTAACAGACAACAGTGTTCTATGTCCTCTACTCCATGACAGGTTGTCTGCATCATTTCTTACATTTATTTAACATGCATAGCAAACTAGTTTTATAGATTTATTATAATTTTGTATATTTTGTCTGAGTAATATGCATATTTGATTTAACAGACTTCCACTAAGACAAACTGAACAAAGACTATCAAACAGCATAGAGTTTTTCCTGCACCCCAAGAGAAGCAATTTTAACTCTCATCTATTGTTATTCACCTCCATTTTAGTACAGTGCTGTGTGTGGCAGTATTTGTTTCTGTTGTTCTGTTTTATGTGTATGACTGGTTTTTGAAATATATGTCTGTGCAGCACATAAATTCCTGGTTCTCACAGAGGCCAGAAGAGGTCATTGGGTCCCCTGGAATTTGAGTAACAGATGGTCATGAACCGAAATGAGGGTACTGGGAATTGAATTTAGGTCCCCTGGAAGAGCTCTTACCTTCTGACCCATCAATCCAGCCCCCATTCATGTTTCAAAGATCAAAGTATGTGCTTAAAGTTTCATTCTGTTCTCAAAAGTTGCACTTTACTTATCAACTGTTTTAAGGTAGCTAATCACCTAAGAAAGCAGTGGAACAAAGAACTGGCTCAGAAGTTACAAGTGCTACCTGCTGTTCCAGAAGACCCAAGTTCTATTTTAAGCACCCACATGGTGCCTCACAATAGTCTATAACTCTAGTTCTAGGAAATGTGAGAGCCCTTCTTGCCTCTAGAAGCACTAGGTATGCAGAAGCACATGGTGTACAGGCATACATATTGTCAAAGCATGCATACACAAAAAATAAAATTATAAAAAGAGAGTGAAACTGAGCTCTGACCACTCAGAATGAGGCACTGTCCTTAGGAATAAAAGCCTACCTGAAGCCCTGCTAGGTGTGCTTGCTTGCCTGATTTGCCATGACTGCACACCTTTCTATAGAAATAAAGTATTCTATCTCATCAAAATATGTTCGATTCCGTTCTTGTTTTCTTGATACCCCAGACTAAATCTTAGGCTCCTGAAGGAATACTTTTGGCTTGCCTGTATATATTTCAAACTTTGTCTTTATATTATTATTTTTGATAGGAAATTTTCTGAGTATAGAAATTTCAAGTTGACTAGGTTCTCTGGGATTGTGATTTGTAGGCTGATTTTCTTTGCTTTATGTTTAAAAACCACTTATGAGTGACAAAAATGAGAACTCTAAGAGAGACATACATGGATCTAATCTACTTGGGAAGTAGAAAAGAAAAGATCTCCTGAGTAAATTGGGAGCATGGGGACCATGGGAGAGGGCTGAAGGGAGGAGAAGGAAGGTGATCAGAAAAAAATGCAGAGCTCAATAAAAATCAATAAAAAAGAAAGAAATTCAAGTTGAAAGCAATTTGCTCAATTATTTGAAAACATTATTTACATTGCTTCATAACCTTGGTGCAACTTTTGAAGAGATTTTTCTAGAAAGATCTAAGTCTATGTTCATCCTCAGTGTTCTAAAAATTTCTTGTATTATCATTTAATGTTGGTTTTAAAAATATTTACTTGAGGCCAGGTGGTGGTGGCACACACCTTTAATCCCAGCACTTGAAAGGCATAGGCAGGCAGATTTCTGTGAGTTTGAGGCCAGCCTGGTCTACAAGAGCAAGTTCCAGGGCAGGTTCCAAAGCTACAAAGAAACCCTGTCTCAAAATAACAAAAATATTTACTTGAGTTTTTTCTTATGAAGATCCATGTTCTAGAGTCTGTTGACATTTTTTTCAAGACTGCTTTATCATTTCCACTCACCTTCCTCTTTTTTACACTTGCATTTGCTGCTGATAGACTCCTATATCTAAAGACAAAATATATTTTCCATGTTTATCATTATATTTTTATTTTTAGTTCTATTTTAAACTTTAAGTTTTGTACATTATTTGCAAGCATTTTCATTTTTATACATTTTTACTTTCTATAGTATATATTTTACATGTGTATACATATGTGTTCTTATTTCATAAAAATGTATCTACATGCACATAATATATTTTCCTTTTTACTCCACCCTTTTTCTATATGGTAATATCTTTTTGAAAATATTAAGTATAATCTCAGGAGATTTTTTTATTTGTTTGTTTATCTTGATTCCCAGTTCTTTTTTATTTGCATGCTTTGCATCCTCAGCTATAGTGAGCGCTTTCCTCGAATTTTTGCTAAGCATTGAATATTTCCTCATACTTTAAGGGGAGGCAGTTCTTGGAGCTCTGTTTTCTGGTGTTATTTTCCGCATGAAGATGGCCCAAGGTCAGTGGTTGCTTCCTCAGCTACAGACTTGATGGAACATGACATCAACTAATTGTAATCGTCAGTTAAAAGTAGAGATATTCAATGAACTTTGCCTAATGAACCACAGTCACAATTTTTTTCTGCAATATTTTGTTAATATTCACAGAAATCTAAAAGGTGTGTGAGTCCACAGATAAAGAAAATAAAACTTAGGTATTTAATTAGTTTTTTCTTTGATTTAGAGTCCTAGATTCAAGTTCAATTTGATAGCAATCTAAAATAAATATTTTTAAGCTTGGTTTTATTAGCTATCAGATCCATCCATTTCTTTCCTCTCTTTTCTTTACCCCTTCTTCCCACCCTTTCTCATTTCCTTCATTCTTTTCTTGTTTGTTTTGTGGAGACTGTACCCAGGGAATTGATTCTGTTGACATTACAGAGTTTGACTGCTGACACTAGTCAAGAGAAGAAAGAAAACACTCTGGTTCTGAGGCAACAACACACTTAGTAAAGAGCTAGCTGTGCACACACAAAATCTTCAGTTTTATCTCCAGCACCCAGGTTAAAAAGCCAGCTACAGGAGTGCACACCTCTGACCCCAGCAGTGGAAGGCGGACACAGGAGCAGGCCTGAGGCACACGGGCCAGTCAGCCTAACCTTGCTAGAAAATCCTGGGTCAGTGGAAGTCAAGAAACAATGGCATCTGAGTCTGAACTCTGGCACCTACATGTACATGCACACATGTATACTCACAAATGAGCAGATTAGTAGATGGACAGAGAGATGCTTAGCATGCATACATGTATGCACACAAATGAGCAGATAGTAGATGGACAGAGAGGGAAGGAGAAAATGCTGAGAGTTACAAGTTTGTCGTGTTGAGGTTTGGTTTTGTTTGTTGATTTTTTTTTTTTAAATTTACCTGGAATGGTTTTGTAAGGGGTTGACTTTTTATTTAATATTACTTCATAATGAAAACGGAAGGATTTTTATTCATGTGCTTTTGAGTGAGACCATTTACCTCAAATATGGTTGAACCTAAACATCAAAAAGACTAGACAACTATATCCAATTCATACAAAATGCAAAGTCAGTCTTTGTTTCTACTTGATAGATCAATTTAAACAAGAATATGCTATTTCATTAAGAATGTTTTCTTAGTTTGTTATAAATGGGAAATCTGTACAGGGACAAATATACTAAAAGTATTTACAAAATGTTTCTCCCAAATAAAGATGCCGATCCTAACAATTAATCTAAAGTCCTACCCATCTTTGTGGAAAGTTTCGGTATTCACATGAAATAAAATAACAGACCTTGGGGACTAGAGAGATGGCTCAGTGGTTAAGAGCACTGACTGTTCTTCCACAGGACCTTGGTTTTGTTCCCAACACCCACATAGCAACTCACAACTGTCTGTAATGCCAAGACCTGATACCCTCTCGCAGACATACATGCAGACAAAATACCAGTGCACATAAAAGTAAAAATAAATTATTATTTAAAAAATAACAGACCTTTTTATGTGAGCTGATTATTTTTAAAGATATTAATGAAGTTTACGGGCCATCTTGTCCTGTCCCTTGACTCTGCAATTTCACATGGAAATCCTGCTCTCAAGGGGCTATGGGTTTAGTCATTTTTGAATTATGGTGATGTTACTCATTTTTTTTTAGGTAGACTCAGCATTTATCCATCCATCACTCTGCTGGTTTCTGTCACTGCAACAATAAACTCCTAGCAAGGAAAGGTTCATTTTCACCTACAGCTTTGCTGTCCTTAACTTCACTGCTTTTGGTAACACATCATAGCAGAAATGGTAGAAAGGCTGCCTCATGAGAGTCGTGGAGAGAGAGAGAGAGAGAGAGAGAGAGAGAGAGAGAGAGAGAGAGAGAGACAGAGAGAGACAGAGAGAGAGAGACAGAGAGAGAGACAGAGAGAGAGAGAGAGAGAGAGAATGAAAAATTTGCACTTTTGTCGTGGTCTGGTCCAACAGGGGTCCAGGCTGTGGAATGGGATGGTGCAAATCACCCAGCACAACACCTCTTCCTTCTCTTTTTCTTAATCCTTTCTGGAAATTCCAACCAAGATACACCCAGAAGTGAGATTTACTCATTCACTAAGTGCATCTTAATTCAATAAACTTGGCAATTATGGTTAATTATCAAAGAAGCTTTCTTTTAGTTTTCTTAAACCTGGAGTATATTTATCCTGTCCTTTTGTTATACCATCTTCTTGTTCCCATAAGACTATAAGATCCAGAGATCAAAACAATCAGCTAACCTGTGAGCATCACAAATATCTTAATTTGAACATAATACATTCAAAACAAGAAGGATAAGACAATACAGGAAACTTTCAAATTGAACTATAAATGGCTAAAATATCAGATAAAGTTAGATAATGTAGCAGTTACTTAATTTCTTGATTCAGAAATTGTTAATAAAGTTACAGAATAGAAACTCTGATTTCCTGTATTTAGATAAAATACCCATGCCTTCATGCTGTTTAAAATCTAAGAGAAGTTAAGAGTCTCTCTCTCTCTCCCTCTCTCTCTCCCCTGTCTCTCTCTGTCTGTCTGTTTGTCTCTGTCTCTCTCTCTCTGTCTCTCTCTCTCTCGTGTGTGTGTGTGTGCTCATGCGCACATGTGTGTAAGTGTACATGAATGTGCGTGTGTTTGCATATGGAATCCAAAGGAAAACTTGGTGCCATTCCTTAGAATCATTCTCTGACACCTTCAGGACGTGGTCTCTCATAGGCTGGAGCTCAGAACTTAGACTGGGCTGCCTGCTCAATAAGCCCAGGGATCCTCTCGCCTCTGTTTCTCTTGGCACCATGTCCAGTAGTAATTTTAGGTGGGTTCTAGGGATGGAACTCAGCTCATCATCCTTGTGCGATAAAAAAATATATCAACCAATCTAACTTCCTGCACAGGCCATGGTATTTTTAAATTTATTTCTAAAATTGAGTATAATTGTATCATTTTATCCTTTTCTTTCCTCCCTATAAACCCTCTCATGTCTCCTTCCCCTAGGCCATCTCATTCCCCTTACTTCATCTTAAACACACAGCCTCTTTTTCTTTGATTATTATTGTTACACATGTACACATGAATGTACATGCATAAACATATAAATACAATCTTCCGGGTCCATTATTGTTGCTAATACATATATGATTTCAGTACTGACCAATTGGAATTAGATCCCTGGGAAAGACTAATCCTCCCTCTCTCAGCAATCACTAGTTGCTCGTAGTTGTCTGCAGTGGGAGGGGGCTGTGAGATTTCTTCCTTCTGTGTTAGCATGGTGTGGCTCTTACACTTGTTCAAGCCTCGTTTAGGCAGCCACATTGGTGTGGTGTCATGAGAGAAGCTTTCCTGCCATCTCTAGGAGGCATACTCTCACATCAGACTTCCTAGTCCTCTGGTTGCTCCACTTTCTGTTTCCTCTTCCATGATGATCCTCAATTTTCGGTGCAGGAGTTGTGTTGCAGATATATCTGCTGGGACTGGCATGCTCCACAATCAGATATTCTCTGAAATTTGACCAATTGTTTTCTGCAATAGTCTTTGTCTATTACAGCCAGAAGCTTCCTTTATGAGGACTAAGGGATACACTTACCTGTGGGTTTAAGGATATGTATTGAGAAATACAGTTAGGAATTATACTGGTTTAGTAAAGTGGAAGCAATAATTTTCTTAAAAATTCAAACTTGGACCACAGAGAGGCTCTGCCATGCTTTGAGCATCACCCTGGGAATGTTTTGCCATTTCAGGAGCCTGAGGCATTAAGGTCTTGCCATGGTTGTGCCCATGTCAAGCAATGCACATTCACTAGGGACTTTATCCACTCTTTACTGGATGTATTGGTGATTGATTTTCTACTTTGGCAACTTACACAGCACCTTCTGATAGTATGAAAAATATTCCTCAGGGAGAAGACTCTCAAGTCAGATCCAATGAAGCTTTTGAAACCTGTGTCCGAAGTACATGGTGTCTTCAGTGGTTGGGACTTTGGGAAACAACCAAGGGCACATCGATTTGAGAGTTTCTTGGACTCAGACAGTTACATGAAGGGAGGTTAATTGTGCCTGGTGCTGGGTTTTCACTTTTAGAAAGAATGGTCACCTCTGTGTCACTGTTAGGTATAATCTGAAGTTGAAAATCTGCTAGGTTTAGATTGAATGTGTGTTCCAGTGAGCCATGGGTAGACGTGTTCCAATGAGCCATGGGTAGATGTGTTTTGTTGATTAAAGAAGTTGGATTGTCAGAACTTTGTCAGAGAGAAAGTCCCTCTGGTGGATAAAGCCACTCTGTGGGAAACATTGTGTTTCACACTTGCATGCTTTCTCATTTTAGAATCCAAGGAGGAGAAATTTAAGAGAGAAAGTTTACTTGTAATGTCTTCATGTTGTTCTACTATTACATGTTTTGATTGTTGTCTAACTTTCAGGTTAAAATTGTACATCACCATTCTTGAATATACGAACTGTTTGCAAAGGAGAGTTGACAAGTATACATATATTTGTGTCATGAAAGATCCATGGATCCTCTATGACCTGTCCTAGCATTTAAATCATTTAAATATCTCTGAAACCCAGCTGAAATTCTTACACTGAAAAAAAAAATGTGTTCAAGAGTGAAAACATAGTCATTTATTTGTCCTATAAAATAAAAAATAATGAAACCAATTCATGATTCCCCAATAACTGTGCTTAATTTCCTAGTCCTAAACTTCCTCTCTACAACTTAGACCAGTGCTGTGGTCACCAGAAGGATCTGGCAAAAGAGACTTAGATGTCAAGGGCAATCTGAAAACTTCTGATTTGAAGGTGCATAAAATTAGCATTATATATTATCTGTCTAAAAATCACTTCTCAAAGAATTTTCCACTGATAGAAAATAAGTATTCCACAAGAAAATGATTCTGGGAAATGTTTTTTTCACCTTTTCTTCATCTAGGACCTAAAATTCCAGAAACCCAGTAGAGAAAATTGCTTTAATTAACTCAGTTTCTCCATATTTACTTCATAGTCTTTTCATTTCATAATCATCTCTTCATTCTTGTAATCTGGAAAACACTGGCTAGTGAAGGAAAATGTCAAAAGCCAAATAGGGCAGGGAGAAGCTATGGAAGGGTGGGGGGGCACAGGACACAGACGTGTGTCATGGGGCATGGGAAGATGGGTACTGCCTGGGACAGGGATGGCTGAGTTCCAGTCTACTAATTTGAAAGAGAAGCTCAGTCTCCTGCCTAGTAAAATGTCCTCCATTCCGGACAGCACCAAGAGGTGAGTAGTGCAATACACCCAGCTGTGGAAGCAGAGAGTGAACGGTACCGTCCTCAGAACCCCTCTGCCCCAGAGGCTTCTGGATGTGGGAGGCACAGCTTTAGTGGCTCTCACAACTAGAGAATCAAGCCAGGTCAGCGGTGAGTGATCAAACTAGAAGTCAAACTAGTAGTATGGTGTTACCAGGACCCCTGGGGTCACTCAATCTGTCCTGGGACAACAATCCAGTGCTCTGGAAGCCTGTGCTGTTTTATGTTTGCTTGTTTTGTTTTTAACATTTTATATTTTCTTTATTTTAACTTATTTCCCTCTCTAACTTTACTGCTAAAAGTCATTTGCAAACTGCTGGCTTACGTTGAAAGAGGAGAGACATTGAGTGTTTGTTTGTTTAAACTGAATTCAGAAGTTTTATAGTATATTGCAATATAAACAATGTATATATTTGTCTGAATCCTTCCAAACTGAGGGGGTCCCTAGAACTTATTCTTGAGGTAAATATGTCATACTCTAGTTATTTGGAAGGGGGATTTTTTTTCCACAGGAACTGGGTTCCCTTATGACTTTCTCTTGTTAGTGAGTAAAACACAGACATATTCTCAGTGTATCATGATTAGGAAGTAATTTCACAACTGTGTAAGCACAAGTTTCATACTATGTCCCTACATGTTATCCTCTGAGAACACACTTTCTTAACATGGAATGTGTGCTTTTAGCATTAATCACACCATTATGTACCACATGTATTTAAATATGTCTGAAATAGAGGAAAATATGTATTTCTCGCTCAATAGGCATCATAGAATTGGATATTTTTATGCTCATATTTCTGGGTGGAAACACACATACACACACACGCACATACACATGCACCCATACAAAATGAACTCCCTTATAAGAACTTTGAAAAAATAGTCAGTATAAGAGAAAAGCAAAGCAAAACAAAACCATGCCACCTCCACCTTAAAACATCTCATCTGATTTCCAGTATGGAGTGTGTGCTAGTCCCCACGGTTAACTGCGTCACAGTTGTGTTTTCCAGTTGCTGGCCTTATAATTAGGTAGCTAACCTTGTTTTCTAAAAAGGCACTCTGCCAAAATATGCTGAGCAAGTTGTTTGTTTCTAAACTTTGAGGAATCAGAAGTAGCCAGTAACTTTATTATGATGACATTTTAATTATGCCTGCACTCACAGATTTTTTTCTTTTGATCTTTGAATCACTTTATGATTCTGAAGGTTAAGTTTGTGAACTTGAGGGATGATTATTTAAAGAGTAATGGTGAACTCATGTTTATATATAAATAAAATTATATAAACTTGTCTCCCAGATTTTCAAAATTGTATTTTTCATTTTTGCTGTGTCCTGGATTTTATATATATATATAATTTTATCTGATTACTAAATACTGTGAAGTAAACACTTCTCCTCCCCTAGACCCTTCCTCCTGTCTGGTTTGTTTGTTTGTTTGTTTTTATAACTGGGGTGAAAGATGGAAAACAGAGTCCTACAGTCCCACAAGAGGAATTGGTGGTTGCTTCAGACCTAAAGCTAAGATGCTTACTCCTCTCCCTATGACACAAGGTTTCTCTCCTGCATATAGTTGTGTTTAATCTTCCAAACTGAGACTCTTTCCTAAGCTAAGGATGGATGTGGCGCTGTGGAGACTTTGTCCTTAACAATTTATCTCCACAGGACCCTACTGAGTGACCACTAGGGCCAGCTCTGTGCTGCATGCTCAGGAGAGAGGACTGAAGGGAGGCCATTCTTTGTGATCTACACACACAGTTTCTGTGGCGATGTGTGCTCAGCTCTCCAGCTTGACAATTCTCTGATGCAACAGGAACAGATCCAGTTAACACAACTGAGAAGTGTGTAGACATGGCATCAGTGTGACGCTTATCTCCTTTAACTTCCCAGTTGTCTTGGGAACAGAAGAGGGAGTTACTTGTGGAGGAGGCATTTAGGCTGTTGCCCTTCCAAAGACAAAAGCTGGAAAATCTCAAGAAGAAGAAAAAGCAACTAACTGAATGAATCCCTCATAGAAAGGCCTGGTGACAACACAAACTAGTATTCCCTGCCACAGAAATTATTCTGTTTTTAAAGCCGTTAATTTTGAACAACTTTTTAAAAGGGTTTGTTACTTTGTCCAAATGTCTGTGCACCTGTCATGGTTTGTGTGTTAATGCATGCCCCTCAGTACAGTGGCGTTAGGTGGAGCCTTAGAAAGTGACTACATCTGGGTGGAGGCATCACGAGTGGGTTAGGGCCCTTACCAAAGAGGCACAGCGGGGCTGGATTGCTCCTTCCACCACATGAGAACTCATGAACGGTGCTACGTATGAGGAGCAGAGCGTCTTCACACATCGAAGCTGCTGGATTTTTTGGTCTCTGTCGGCACAAGTGTGAGGAGTGAACATGTGTTATTCGTGCATAGAGTAGTGAACGTCTGCTGTTTGCATGTAAATTAACCAGTCTAGATACTTTGTGAGCAATCTAAGGGTCACTCTACTGCAAAACATAGTTCTAAGTGTTGGAAACCTCAAAGAGACTTGGTCTTTCAAATGTGAACTTAAATTAAGGGTGAGTAGAGATGATGAGAACTTTGTCTTCTGTGTGCCACTCACTGCTGAAAAATCATGGTGATGAACTCCTCCCAATGAGGGCAGGGACATAGTACAAGGGTAGCATGGGACACAGCAGCTTTGAAGTAAATCAAATCTAAAACGGGTGTTGTATGAAAGGAGAGAAGGTTAGAACTCCCCTTGAAAAGGATGGAAGAGGCCTTTGGGCCTAACAACACGCATATGGTTAAGGCATTGCCACCTACTTCGTGGCTTCTAACCACTGTTTTGCCCAGAGAAGCCAAATAGCAAGATGAACCCAAAGAAAAACATATATAGATCCTCTTGGAAATTGGAAGCAAACAAGATTGCCAGGCAAAAGTTGGGAATACGGGGCTGGGGATAGAGGTGGGGGTAGGGGAGGTGGGGGAAGGGGAGAGAGGGAAGGAGAAGGGAGAAGGGAAGGACTGGGGAGAGCTTGGGAAGTGGGAGGGTGGAGATGGAGGAAAGGTGGGTATTGGAGAAGGGAAAAAGATGTCTACATTAAGGGAGTTATTTTAGGACTGGCAAGATGCTTGGCTCTAGAGGAGAACCCAGGTGTCCACAGGGATGTCCCCAGCTAGGTTCTTGGGCAGCAGAGGAGAGGGTGCCGGAACTAGCCTTGTCCCAGAGTCACATTGATGAATATCTTGATCACCACCATAGAAATTTTATCCGATGGATGGAGATAGAGACAGAGACCCACATTCACATCAGAGCAATGGACTGAGCTCCTAATGACCAGTCGAAGAGCAGAAGGTGGGAGAAGATGAGCAAGGAAGTTAGGACCATGAGGGACTGGACCACCCACTGAGACAGTGTGCCTGAACTAAAGGGAGCTCACCAAATCCAGCTGGACCCAGACTGAACGAGCATATGATCAAACTGGACTCTCTAAATGTGGCTGCCAATGGGGGCAGACTGAGAAGCCATCAACAATGACACTAGGACCTATCTCCTCTGCATGTATTATCTTTTTGGGAACCTAGTCTATTTTGATGCACACCTTCCTAGGCCGGGATGGAGGGGGGAGGGCCTTGGACTTCCCACAGGGCAGGGCACCATGCCCTCTTTTAAGGAAGCAGCAGGAGGGAGGAGGGGGGAGCGGGAGGGGACTGGGAGAAGGGGAGGAAATGTAAATTTTTTTTGAATGGAAAAAAATAAAAGAATATGGAAAAAAAATCTAAAATGGACAAAATATGGGAAGTCCTAATGGCTCCCTCGGTGAGTCATTAGCTGACTTATTTGGTAAACAAATACTCACTGAATGTTTCTTTTATAGCGGGTGTGATTTTAAGCATGAAAAAAAGAAGACTGAAGAAAATAAAAGGAAACCTTCCATTTCCCGGCGCTTATGTAACTAAGAGAAAACTCATAAACATAGTTCAAATAGGGCCTGCTTAGAAGGAAAAAAAAGCAAGAATTAGCCAGGAAGGAGGGTCCTGGCACATCATAGTGCAGGTCAGGGAGATTCCTAAGTATCAGGCGTGATTCTAAAGGGGGCTCCATGAGAAGGAAAGGTTCCAGCCGATGCTGTATGCACAATGTCTTATGACATCCATGGCAAGGACTACTAGCCATGGATGTCACTGAATTTGATACGTGGTTTAATAGTTATGTTTATAATAACAGACATCATGTTGAATGTAACTAATTAATAAATATTTATAATTAAATTTTATTTACAGTTTCTGAATGATTGATTTATTCATATAAATTATCTCATTTTGTCTAAGGTATTATCAGGCATCCATGAGAATAATCATTAAAACCCTGGCAGTCTGTCTCATACTTTGTGTTACTCAGTGCTGCCTATTTTAGCAATCGAGTCTGCTTTAGGCATTGAGAACCTTTGGATAATACAGATCTCAGCTGGGTTCAGCGAATACGTCCCAAGAGATCTCTATTCACACATTTATTTTGAGCCTTTCCTTCCATATTCCTCTGGGGGCTTGATCTCTAAATGACTTCCTTTTTAGGTAGCTTGTGATCTTCCTCCCAGTCAGTTATTTCTCCAGCTTCTTGAGTCTCCTGAAGTCAGCTCTTTTGATTTCCCAAGGCCACAGGAATTTTCCAGTTGGCCTTATATTTGACTTCCATGCAACACTCACAGTAGAATTCCTGTATGCAAAAGACTGTATTAAGTGTCGGGGAAATGAGGTTACCTTGTATCACTGCTCATCATTTTAGGATTATCACTCAGTGGGACATCTGAGCAGCAAAATTTCTGAGCAACTTCCAGCCGTCCACTGTGTTCTTAGTCCCTCTGCCCTGTAGCACACCCACAATTTTCTTCTCTGCTGCCCTTAACTCCTATCTGTCTGTGTATTTTCTTTGTACTGAGAAATTCTCTTGGAAATCCTTGTTTGTTTTTGACACATATATAGGTGAAAATAGAGTCACTGTACCCTCTCCTTTCGTTTTCCAGGTTTGAAATTGGAAGGTCATTTGCCTTCCTGTTTGGTCTATGACAACTCTTTAAAAATATTATCTCATTTATATGGGATGAATACAGAGCTTAAGTGAAATATTTTGCTGGAGGTCATGCAGTGGATTCTAAATTTGTCTATTCCCAAGTTCTCTGCCCCATGCAAACTCTACAGTACCATACAGGAAAGCTATGACCAAGAAGCCCAGGCAGGGTCTCATTTGGTAGGATTCTAGGAGAGACTAATTTCTTGTTATTATGCTATTGGGATATTTTGAGCAGTACATGGACACCATGAAAATGGAGTTATTGTAGGAAAAGTGTTGTTAGAATAATATAATAAATTAAAAACAAGTTTCCCATATATGAGTTGATAGGTGTGTAAAATTAGAATTCCTTGAGGAGAAAGAATGTAGGCGGACAGAAACAGAACCAAAATTATAAAATCATAAATACTGCAAAATTAATGCATTATGAACCTTTTCTGAATAGTCACATTTTTGTAAATAGAAATTGGAATGAAACATGAAACATTATTTTTGTCCAATTTAAGGAATACTATATGGCAATTAATAATTATTGATAAAACAGTCAGCCTCATTACTACAAACAGACCACTTAACGACAGTTTTTTCATTTGGAAGTAATTTTTCTTAGGGTCTGACATTGTTAACTCTAGCTGAAGTCTTTCACACAATATTTTTGGTGATTTACTGGTGCAATCAACAATTTCCCATACTTTCCCATGTCCTAATCAGCTGTGAAGTGAGTTAAAGTCTTCTGTAGGCGAAGGTACAGCCACTATGGCTGCCTCTGCATGTGTACATGCCTGTGGTACAAGCCAGGCTGAACTGCAGAAAAAAACGGACAGCGAACTGGAGTTCCCCCTGGAAGCTGTTAACTACTGCACTAACAGGTCAGGGCTGTCATCTTTGAGAGGTGAGCATGTCCCTGGTTTCCTAATGCCCAGCTACATATATGTTCAAGAAATATCTTGTCTTTATTGTACGAGTAAGATCCGGTTACAAGTTTTCAGCATTAAAACCTTTTTCAATTTTCACTATCAAGCATAAAATAAAAACTAGAAAATAAGGTAGAAAATTGAGTAGTTTTCTTAAATAACAAAAAGGTCACATAGATATTTTGTCCCAACATTGTGCCCGCCTTCCTATCTGAATATCCCACTGCAGTGGCCCAGCCCTCAACACAGGTCAGTTCTCACGCACACACAGAGGAGGTTTTGGTACCAAGACTGAAACCTTCACAGATTCTATTGGACTTACTTTCTTTTTAGGAATGAAGGACAATTCTCCCCATTTTTGAGTCATTCTTTTGTCAATTATATAAATATTCATGTAACTTTATAAATATTTTTAAAGATATAGTTTTGTAAATATTTGTATTCTGCTAATTTTATTTCAATTGTAATTGTTAAGTATTCTGTTTTAGAGGTTTTTGTGCTTTATTATACTTTGTTACAAAGGAAAACTTGTACATTATAAGACTGTTTCTTTGAGTAAATTTAATGTATGGAAAATAAAAATTGAAAAAAATTCACAAAAAGTCTTAGTTTGGTGGCTTTTTTGGTATAGGAGGAATGACTCTAATGACTATCGAGTGAACAGGGTCTTGTCCATTTCATGTAACAAGTGGTGATATTGGCTAGACTTAATGCACATATGAAGACATGCAAAGATATACAACGAGGTATTCTGCCTAATTGTCAGATGTCTGAAGCAAATGACCAGACTCCTGAATAATAAAATGAGATGATTCAGCAAGAATGTGAGGGTTAAGATGCAGGGTGATCTTAAAGGCTCGTCACCACATAGACAGTGAAAGACATGACGAGTTCCATGAACAGAGTACGGGAAATATATTTTATACTCTCTTATACGATTCAGCAATGCTTTATTATTTTAATAGTATTGGGAGTCCATTAAGAGGAAGCTATTACTGTGGCCTAAGTAGAAACAACATTCCAAGATACCTAAAACATGAGTTAATCTAGTTAGGCCTAAAACATGAGTTAATCTAGTTAGGCCTAAAACATGAGTTAATCTAGTTAGGCCTAAAACATGAGTTAATCTAGTTAGGCCATTCAGCCCCCTGACTAATCAACCCCACAGGAAGGCTGATTCTTGCTGAAGAAATGGGAGGAATAATTTTATCCACATAATGACATGGTGTAAGTTTATTTCTTAGAATCTCAGACCCTATAGCTGCTTTTGGAGTATCAGCCACGTAGCTGTGTTAAACCTGCCCACTGTTCTGAGATATTCAGAAAAAGTGTAACTTCCCTTTCTTTCTCTTTTTCCCAAGCATACCTGCCTTCCCTGACACTCTGTTTGCTCACACTTCTCCAACACTCCCAGCACCTTTCAACTCAAAATTTAGTCCTCTTGGTCTTCCTTCTGGACAGCTGCCAAGATTTACAACTTGTCTGTTCTGAGAATTATTTTTTAAACTCTAATAAAAATTATGCTTGAACTTTTTTTTCTGAGTTCATTCCTAAATTCTTTTATTAAGGTGACCGAGAATCCTTACAAAGGCACTCGATTTTCTCCATAACATGTGGCTTAAGGTGGGGGCTCCCCAAAATTTTGGTAACACTATTAAAGTAAACTCAAAATAGCAGCATGATATGTTAAGGTAAAATAGCAAATGCCGCTGAGTATATCATAAATGCTCAATAATAATACATGGTTATTTTCAATACTTGTTATATGCAATATATATATATGTATATATGGTTATAGCTGTGTATGTTATACAGCTATCTCCCTTTGTTGTGGTTTTGTTCTCTGTGGTTTTAGTTGCCTGTGGCCAATATCAGTCTGAAAGTATTACATAGAAAATTCCAGAAATAAATAATTGATATTTTAAATTACACACCATTTTGAGGTGCATTATGAGATTTTAAGGCAACTGCTCATTCCTGCCCACAAATTTAATCATCTGTTTATTTATAGTATCCATACTACATGCTACCTGCCCACTTCCTGCTAATCACTTAACTATTTAAGGTTTTAGATCTACCATTACAGTGCTTGTGCTCAAGACAGCTTTATTTCATTAATGGCCCCAAAGGGGGAAAGTAGTGATTTTAGAAATTCACATATTCCAAAGAGTCGTAATGCTCTTTCTTCAACTACCATAATCTCACAGCATTCACTTTATCCTGTACACTGCAATAAGGTGTTCTGATTGAGAAACAGGAGTGACCTTCACAACCTATTGTTCTACTTGCTTTATTATGTTAACTTGTCAATGTGTCTAATTAAGCTCTACAGCTGTTACTATTTGAGCTTACATATTTCCACTGACAGTCCTAGCACAGGGAATGGGTGTAATTCGGAGGGTATAGAAGTACTACTCTAAAAGACATTTTCCTAGTTTTCTTTGTCATCTTGTTTTGTTGTTGTGATTGTTGCTACATCCTCAGAAGTCCATTTTATTTCTTTATGAATATCATTGCTTAATATTTTAAAAGTATTTCTTTCCTCACAGTAATATTAAAAACAAGCATGAAAAGAGAAATTAATTTGATTTCAAAAAGTGCAAAATCATATAGATGCAAAAATCTAGAATATTACAAAACTTAGAATGAAAATTTCTGGAGATCATTTTACACACGTAATGGTAGCAAACCTCTAGGCTTTCTTCTGATGCTGCACACCTATGTATAGTCTAAACCATAGAAGAGTGACCTTGAAAATGATGCTTGAGAGGAGAAACACAAACTAACCAACTGTGTGGTCACAAGCAGTAACACATAACCAGCAGTTCACACCCACACACTCACCACTGCAGGAGACAAACAGGGCTGAACCTTTACCTACTCTGTCTGTGGTTACACTGGGGACAAATTCTGCTCACAGATTTGCCTTCAGCATGATGTTGGCTTGTGAGTACTGAAGGAAGACTTGTCTCTATAAATGGTTTTAGCATGTCAACATTCTAATTAATGTCCACATGTAAGGGACCTGTTGTTGTTGGCTGATTTGCCTCTGTAATCCTGAAAAACCATTCATTTGAAGAGTACTGTTGATGTAGTGTATAGCAGCCTGTGGCCTTCTTTTTTTTTTTTTGAAAAGGGATGTTAAAGCTGGATCCAGATTACAAATGTTTAACCTGGCAAGTAACACTATGACCTCTAAAGCAAATACTCTGCCATTAATATAGCAGTGTCCACACATGGGGTTGGCTTTCTAAAGTGTCTGTCTGTAAACATTTTCAAATTATATTTGACATCCTTAATTAACCCCCATTAGGCTTACAGATTGAAGTCAGCACCCAAATAACATTGAAGTACAACTGAATGAAAACAGAAAAGGAGTTATTTTTGTTTATTTTTGTGCATAGTTATTTTTGTGTACTATGTGGCTCAAAGCCAGTCTAATGGTACTTTGAATTTATTTTTTCCCTAAAGGGTCAAATTTTTAACAAGTAGGAAAAAATACGAAATGAAGAGCGATCAAACGTAGTCACTGGATAACTTGTTTAGACTCGGAAGTTACCTTAAATCCCATGTGTGTGACTTCAACTTACAGAAATAGAGATACCAAGTGAGTAAATTGCACAGGCCAAAATAGACATGCACAACTGTATTGTTGTGTTTAATAAATTGTCTTTATTCATATTAAAGCTATTAAATTGTGAACTCTGAAATAGATCTATGATGGCTATTCTTGGTTGTCAACTTGACTATATCTGGAATGAACTATAATCCATAAATGGAGGGCATACTTGTGATTCAGACCTTGAGGCAAGAAGACAACATGACTTTGATTCAGACCTTGAGGCAAGAAGACAACAGGCCTTTGATTTTGACCTTGATTTTGACCTAAAGGAAGGAACACCTTTAATCTGGGCCAGACCATCTGCTGGAAGGACAATGGAAGAAGGAAAAGGGTGTGCTGTCCTTTGCCTACACGCTCTTACCTTGTCAGCACATCCATTCCTACACTAGCCGTGGAACCTACTTCTTTGGGATTCCAGCATCTACAAAAGACTAGTTAATAAACCCAGCCTCATAGGACCAGTCAACTACTGGACACTTTGACTTTCCATTCATAGATAGCCATTGTTTGACTCAGCCTATAAGTCATTCCAATAAATTCCCATATACATACACACATACATACATGTGTGTATGGGGAGAGAGAGAGAGAGAGAGAGAGAGAGAGAGAGAGAGAGAGAGAGAGAGAGATTCAGTTTATATGTTTTGTGATACTAGAGAACCTTGAGTAATAGAAGATCCAAAGTTTCTTCCCAGAAACATGAGCTGATGGTAGTTTTCATAACCCTGCCCTTTCCCCTAGATGAACTCCTGATATCACAGTGCTATGCATCCATGTTGTGAATAGTCTGGCATCTATTTGTGCATCATTGATGCCATTGATCTTGTTTCTGAGCCGATGTGATGGCTTTGGTCATATTCTTTATACTGCTCAGCATACTTTCCTTGGCATGATAATGGTCTTAACTTTTCTCTTTTCGGTGATGCTATTGAAACCAGGGCCTCACATGTGCTAAGCAGACACTAACACTGAACTATGCCTCAGTCCCCCGTGCTCAGGTTTTCTGTCCTAGTTACTCATTTGCACACTCTGGCATCACCCTCTGTTTTTATTGTCTGCTACTATGGGCAGTCTTATTATATTTGGCTACCAGCAATAATGTCTTCCACTGCAGTTTCCTAGTCAACTTCTGCTCTACCAAATGCTTGTGAAAAATGCTTCAGTGTTTCTTTTTTCTGCCCATCTTTCGTACATTTGATCTTTTACCTTATTTCACAGTATATTTGGATGTTTATAGACCCCTGTTATCAGAAATGACTAAGTAGGTAGAATTGTGGTGCAATGGACTTTGCTCCAACAATGTACAATATATCATACTGTAAATTCCCCTCACTGCTAATTCATTACTTAATCATCTTGTAATTAGAAATCAAAACAAAATATTAATGAGAACCTCTATATTTTGATGACAGTCCACTAGGGCTTAAAAATCAGGGGATACTAGTCATACCTGGAAGCTGGGGAACACCCCTAGACAGTTTGTGAAAACATGTTTTAACAGTTTCAATATGCTGGACAGTAGAGACACACACCTTAATCCTAGCACTTAGAGGTCAGAGGCAGGTAGATCTTTGTGACTTCAAGGCCAGCTTGGTCTACAGAGCTAGGTCCAGGACACACAGGGCTACACAGAGAAACCTGTCTTGAAAAACTAAAAAAAAAAAAAAAAAGTCAGAGTCTTTTGGTTTTATATATATATATATATATATATATATATATGTGTGTGTGTGTGTGTGTGTGTGTGTGTGTGTGTGTGTGAATATATATATAATATATATGTTATATATATATTCTCTGTATTTCTCATATTTATGTACCCTGTATAACTTACTCAGATGTTCAAAACTTTTCATTCTTGCCCTGGAGAAAACCACCCAGCCATCCCAATCTTATTATACAGAAATCCCTCTTTATGAAAAAGAGCCCCATGCTCACCCTTTTAAACATTTCTTCTCCCATTTACTTGTTTCTGATATAATAGTACCAATAAATAAATTTACAATCTTATGTATATATTATAATAAATTATGATTATGTATGTACATACTATTAAAATATGAGGCTTTGTAAATATTCAGGCAAACTTCATAGAAAACTTAAGACAGTGCATTGTACAGTCAAAATAATGATCTTCAGTACCCATGCTTTTGATTTGGATATATGAAAGTAGTAGAGCAAAATATCATCAAATAGTTGCTTCGTCAGCAGAGAAAGATGTATTATAATTGTAATACCGGATATACTATTTGGGAGTGTTTAGACCAACTCTTCTTTATTCTCACCCATTGACTGTTGTCACAACAAGCAACTGTCATTGAATAAACACTCTTAATGTCTCTTGAGAGGAGTTTAGTTTTCAACTGTTCTCAAGGACACAGTGTGTTTGCTCAAAAGTTAGAAAGCCATCTTGACCCAGGAGTGGGAGTTCTGGGTAGATCTTTGAATCTCTGGTGGCCATTTTTTCTATTTACTAGCTTATATTTAGGCTAGGCTCAAACATATAAAAATACAAGGCATCATTTTTCAGGGTCCGTAAGTCAAAGAATGATGGCTATCAC
The DNA here is from genome assembly GCA_004026605.1 of Ondatra zibethicus. NCBI lineage: Eukaryota > Metazoa > Chordata > Mammalia > Rodentia > Cricetidae > Ondatra > Ondatra zibethicus. The sequence goes on from PVIU01003596.1 coordinate 134,239, forward strand.
CGTTTTTTCAAATCAGGGCATTCCTTTGTTAGCCCTTTGTTTTCCTCTCCATGAGGAAAGGAGTCTATCAGGTACAGGAGATCCTTGAATTACTGTGGTCCACAGGAATATACATACAGTAAGAATGCAGCTGACAAAATCACTAGGCTCACCCACGGGAATCACAATCTAGTGGAGGAGTCCAAAACTGTAGGGCATTGGTAATATGTGCCTTTGGAATAGCTGCTGTCATTTCTGTAAAAAAACCTTGTAAAGACATAGCACTCCACTTTTCCAAAGTGGGATTCATCCCACAAAAACCTCAGAAGTGTATTAATCAATTATTGAGCATAGCTCTCTCCTGTACTAGTAACTGGATGACCTTTTTCCACACTGTGGGGCCCTTGTATAAAAGTATTCACTCAGTCAAAGAAACCTTTGTCAAATCTACATAAGGATAGCCCCCCCCATGATTATCTTTTATGGCAGGATATCCAACAAGAAGAGGAGCCTTGCCAGTAGACCACATTCGGAGCCTCAAAAGGAGGACTGGGCACCCTGATTTCTCTAATAGCTATCTTAGGGGAGCGCAATCCTTTGACCTCTGCTCTACCATAACAAGCTATTAATATTCTGTACTTACCTTCACTTTGGTTTCACTTGATACAAGATCTTAGTCAAGGAAATTAACTGTGTGTTTTCACTCCTAGAGATACAGGGGAAAAAAACCTTTGGATTGCTTAATCTGTCCTAGAGAATGGAATTCCTTCTTATCCTGGCATCAGTGGGTATGAACACCCCTCTGCTTAGCCCGGGGTCAGAAGTAGCAGGCTCTGGCTTTGAAACTACATAGCCCCTTTCTTTATTTACCCTTTTCTGATATGCATTGGTGCTTCACAGTCATGCCCCCTCTGAGACATAAGTAAGGTAGCAGGCACCTGTTTTGTCAGCCTTATCTATCTTTTTGACAGCCTTAAAAATGCATGCCTAGTATCTTTGCTATAACCAGAGAATGGTTAATTGTGTCTATGTGGGTATATAAACTGAAACCTTGTGGGATTGTGGGAGAACATTGAAAGAATAAAGAGACATGAGGAGAATACGTGTATGAGCTGATACATTCACCCTCAGATACCTTTAGTCAGCCCCGCATGCTGTAAGCATCCCATTTGAACCCTTAAGGGGCACTGAGGCTGGCACTCAGAGGCCCTCGATAATGAATCTATGCTGTTTCCCCTATTTTGACCACCAGGGAAGATTAAGCTTGTTAAAAGACCTTTTTCTGCACTATGACATAGGTGCTTCGTTAGCATTTTGCTGGTTAACCTTGTCTGTGCAGGACCAAAAACAAAAAAAAATCTCTGAGGTAGATACTGAACCTCATGTGTCAGGAAAATCAGCTAATTTCTAATGATTATATGAATCAGCAGGCTCTAGACTTTTTTGTGTGCTGAAACTATATTACTTACACATGTTCGTTGATGCCCTCTTTAATTTATTATATAGCAGTTGAAATTTCATTGCTCCGTTGAGACAGGAGGCAAACATAGTAGTGACCAGATGGATCAGGGTTAGTAGAACATCTTTGTAATTTTAAGTTTGTAATATAGAGACTACTGAACACAGAAAAAGACAACAACAAAACATCTAAAAGGATTCTATTTTTCTCTAGAATGTCTGTTTCACTGCACCTGAGAAATGAAAACAAAGCAAGGTGCAATATGGCAGCAATATCTAGGGCAGAGGAAAGAACACGCTGTATCAACTAGAGAAGGAAGAACTAGAGATTCCAGGAAAGAAGAGTAAGCATGACAAGCTAGCGTCCACATCCTCCAAGAAAGTGGTATATTGTTTGGGTCCCAGCTGTTATCTGTGTTTCCTCAGAACTCAGCCCAGACCTGCTTCAAATTCACTTGGACATCTCAAGTTTAGCCATCCACAAAGCTAGTTCTGTCTGGCTTTTGATAGTGCTCATAGCCTATAGCTGGGAAACATTAAGTCTCCTTTAAGACCCAGTAAAATAATGCCTCAACAACAGAAGAACTTACCATAGATGTGTGTCATTACCTACTCAAGCTGATATAGCAAATATAGTGACCTTATACCATGGCAATGGTGACAGCTCAAGTGATTTGTACAAATGCAGCCATGCTCTGAGAACATACATACAAAGTAACACCGTATAGATAGTGCAGACTGAACTTAGGTCTCTAGGATGATTGTGTTTGTGTTTATAACAATCACTGAAAAATGAGGCCTCAATTTGAAATCGGTCAAGAAGGGCATATGGGAGGGTGCAGTGGTTTGAAAGAAAATGGCCCCTATAAGGGAATGGCACTTTTAGAAGGTGTTGCCTTGTTGGAGGAAGCATGTCACTTTGGAACAGGCTTTGAGGTCTCATATACTCAAGTTATGCCCAGTGTGATTCAGAGTCTCCTTCTGTTGCTTGTGAATCAAGATGTAGAACATAGAACTCTCAGCTCCTTCTCCAGTACCATGTCTGCCTGTATGCTGCATGTTTCTTTCTATGATGATAATGGACCAAATCTATGAAACTGTTGTTATGTCCAGATCATGGAGCCCCCCAAAACCAACTAGGAGACCAAGTCCTTTATGTAAAAGCAAAGAACCTTTATTCAAACTTAAGCTTGGACTCTCCATCAGTCTGACATGGAAGAGAGCAAAGAGTGCCAATGCCAGTCAGGGTAGGGTTTATCCTAGTAGAAGTTGGGGTGAGGTGGTTTCCAGGGTTCAGAACCCTGATTGGCTGCCATTTGTTTAGGGGTCTTGGCAAAAGAAAAAGAGGTGAGTTCTGCACTCAGGAACTTCTGGTGGTCTTATCTAATCTTATCTAATGTTCAGCATTTCAGGTATCTCCCTTTAGATGTTGGCCAGAATCCAGCGAGTATGCAACAGGAAAACCTGAGCAACCTATCCCAGAAGAAGTAGAAGAAATTGACTTTAAACATAACATTATGAAAGTGATCGAGACCTTTAAAGAAGAGGTGAAAAACTCCTTTAAAGAAAGGGATGAGAAAACTAACAAAAAGTTAGAAGAAATGAATAAATTCCTCAAAGATACCCTAGAAAACCAAGAAAAAGCAATCAAACGGGTAACGGAAACAGTTCAAAACTGGAAAACTGAAATGGAGGCAATGAAGAAAACACAAACTGAGAGATGGAGGGATATGGAAAATCTGGAAAAACGAACAGGAACCACACAGACAAGTATAACCAACAGAATACAAGAGATAGAAGAAAGAATCTCAGACCCTGAAGATACGATAGAGAAAATAAACTCAGTGATCGAAGAAAACAAGAAATCCAACAAAATCGCAACACAAAACATCCAAGAAATCTGGGACACCATGAAAAGACCAAACCTAAGAATAATAGGGATAGAAGGAGAAGAATTCCACTCCAAAGGCCCAGAAATATATTCAACAAAATTATTGAAGAAAACTTTCCCAACCTAAAGAAGGATATTCTTATGAAGGTTCAAGAAGCATACATAACACCAAATAGGATGGATCAAAAAAAAAATCCGTTCGCCATATAATAATCAAAACACAAAACATACAGAATAAAGAAAGAATATTAAGAGCCGCAAAAGAAAAAGGTCATGTAACATATAAAGGTAAACCTATCAGAATTACACCTGACTTCTCTATGGAAACAATGAAAGACAGAAGGTCTCGGATAGATGTGCTGCAGACACTAAGATACCATGGAAGCAAGCCCAGACTACTATACCCAGCAAAGCTTTCTTTCACCATCAATAAGGAAAACAAGATATTCCAGGATAAAAACAAATTTAAGCAGTATATTGCCACTAGCCCAGCCTTACAGAAAGAACTAGAAGGTAAACCATAACTAAATGAAGCAAACAACACCCATAATAACACAGACATCTAACAACCCTACAACAGCTCAACTCAAAGCAGGGAAAGACACAAACCCTACTACGAAAAAGAAAATAATAAGAGTTAACAATCACTGGTCATTAATAACGCTTAATATCAACAGACTCAACTCACCTATAAAAAGGCACAGGTTAAGAGAATGGATATAAAAACAGGATCCTACATTCTGCTGTTTACAAGAAACACACCTCAACCACAAAGACAGACATTATCTCAGAATAAAGGGATGGGAAAAGGTTTTTCAATCAAACAGCCCTAAGAAAAAAGCAGGTGTGGCTATGCTAATATAAAATAGACTTCAAACTAAAATCAATCAGAGGAGATGGATATGGACACTTCATACTCATAACAGGAAAGATTCATCAAGATGAAGTCTCAATCTTGAATATCTATGCCCCTAATATAAAAGCACCCACATATATAAAAACCATTACTAGAACTCAAAGCACACATCAATCCACACACACTAATAGTAGGAGATTTCAAAACTCCTCTCTCACCAATGGACAGGTCAACCAGACAGAAACTTAACAAAGAAATACGAGAACTAACAGATGTAATGAATCAAATGGATTTAATAGACATCTATAGAACACTCCACCCAAATAGGAAAGAATATACCTTCTTCTCAGCATCTCATGGAACCTTCTCATAAATTGATCACATACTTGATAACAAAGCAAACATCCACAGATACAAAAAGGTTGGAGTAACCACCTGTGTCTCATCAAATCACCATGGAGTAAGTTAGAATGTAACAACAATTCCACCCCCAAAAAACACACAAATTAATGGAAACTGAAAAGTCAACTACTGAACCACTCCTGGGTCAAGGAAGAAATAAAGAAAGAAATTAAAGTTTTCCTTGAATTCAACGAAAATAAAGAAAAAACATACACTAACCTATGGGACATTATGAAAGCAGTACTAAGAGGAAAGTTCATAGCACTTAGTGCCCAAATACAGGAAACGGCGAAAGCACACATTAGTGACTTAACAGCACACCTGAAAGCTCTAGAAAAAAAAGAAGCAGACTCACTCAAGAGGAGTAGAAGACTGGAAATAATCAAAGTGAGGGCTGAAATCAAGAAAATAGAGACACAGAAAACAATCCAAAAAAATCAATGAAACGAAGAGCTGGTTCCTTGGGAAAATAAACAAGAATGACAAACCCTTATCCAAACTAATCAAAAGGCAGAGAGAGAACACTAAATTAACAAGATCAGAAATGAAAAGGGGGACATAACAACAGACACTGAGGAAATTCAAAGAATCATTCGGTCTTACTACAAAAGCCTGTATGCCATAAAATTGGAAAATGTATAAGTAATGGACAGTTTTTTTAAGATAAATACCACATACCGAAATTAAATCAAGACCAGGTGAACAATTTAAATAGACATATAAGTCGCCAGGAAATAGAAGCTGTCATCAAAAAACTCCCAACCAAAAAAAGCCCAGTACCAGATGGTTTTAATGCAGAATTCCACCAGAACTTCCAAGAAGAGCTAATACCTATACTCCTTAATGTGTTTCACATAATAGAAACTGAAGGGTCATTGCCAAACCCTTTTTATGAAGCTACAATCACCCTGATACCAAAACCACACAAAGTTGCAGCCAAAAAAGAGAATTATAGACCAATCTCACTTATGAACATTGATGGAAAAATTCTTCATAAAATACTGGCAAACCGAATCCAAGAGCACATCAAAGAAATCATCCATTATGATCAAGTAGGCTTCATCCCAGAGATGCAGGGCTCGTTCAACATACGGAAATCTATCAGTGTAATCCATCACATAAATAAACTGAAAGAAAAAAACCATATGATCATTTCATTAGATGCTGAAAAAGCATTTGACAAAATTCAACACCCCTTTATGATAAAGGTCTTGGAGAGATTAGGGATACAAGGATCATATATAAGTATAATAAAAGCAATATATAGCAAGCCGACAGTTACCATCAAATTAAACGGAGAGAAACTCAAAGCAATTCCACTAAAATCAAGAACAAGACAAGGCTGTCCACTCTCTCCATATCTCTTTAGTGTAGTGCTTGAAGTTCTAGCAATAGCTGTAAGACAAAATAAGATCATGGGGATTCGAATTGGAAAGGAAGAAGTCAAACTTTTGTTATATGCAGATATGATAGTGTACATAAGTGACCCAAAAACTCTACCAAAGAACATCTACAGCTGATAAATACATTCAGTGAAGTGGCAGGATACAAAATCAACTCAAAAAAATCAGTAGCCCTCCTATACACAAAGGATAAAGAAACAGAGAGGGAAATCAGAGAAACATCACGTTTCATGATAGCCACAAATAGCATAAAGTATCTTGGGGTAACACTAACCAAGGAAGTGAAAGATCTATTTGACAAGAACTTTAAGACCTTGAAGAAAGAAATTGAAGAGGATAACAGAAAATGGAAGGATCTCCCATGCTCCTGGATTGGTAAAATTAACATACTAAAAATGGCAATTCTACCAAAGGCAATCTATAGATTCAATGCAATCCCCATCAAAATCCCAACAAAATTCTTCATAGACCTTGAGAGAACAATAACTAACTTTATGTGGAAAAACAAAAAGCCCAGGATAGCCAAAACAATCCTATACAATAAAGGAACTGCCAGAGGCATTACCATCCCTGACTTCAAACTCTATTACAGAGCTACAGTAATGAAAACAGCTTGGTATTGGCATAAAAACAGAGATGTTGACCAATGGAATCAAATCGAAGACCCGGATATTAATCCACAAACCTATCAACACCTCATATTTGACAAAGAGGCTAAAATTATACAATGGAAGAATGAAAGCATTTTTAACAAATGGTGCTGGCATAACTGGATGTCAACCTGTAGGAGAATGAAATTAGACCTTTATCTATCACCATGCTCAAAACTCAAGTCCAAATGGATTAAAGACCTCAATATAAATCTGACCACACTGAACCTGATAGAAGAGAAAGTGGGAAATAGCCTGCAATACATGGGCACCAGAGACTTCTTGTGTAAAACCCCAATGGCACAGACAATAAGAGTAACAATGAATAAATGGGACCTCCTGAAACTGAGAAGCTTCTGTAAAGCAAAAGACACAGTCATTAAGACAAAAATGCATCCTACTGAATGGGAGAAGATCTTCACTGACCCCACATCAGACAAAGGTCTGATCTCCAAAATATACAAAGAACTCAAGAAACTAGACAAAAAAATCTAAATACCCCAGTTAAAAAATGGGGTAAGGATCTGAATAGAGAATTCTCAACAGAAGAAGTTAGAATTGCCAAAAGATACTTAAAGTCATGTTCAACTTCCTTAGCGATCAGGAAAATGCAAATCAAAACAACATAGAGATACTATGTTACACCTGTCAGAATGGCTAAAATGAAAAACACCAATGATTGCCTATGCTGGAGAGGATGTGGAGTAAGGGGAACTCTCATCCATTGCTGGTGATAATGCAAACTTGTGTAACCTCTTTGCAAATCAGTGTGGCAGTTTCTCAAGAAATTGGAAATCAACCTACCTGAGGATCCAGCAATACCACTCTTGGGAATATACCCAAGAGAACCCCAATCATACTACAAAAGCATTTGTGCAACTATGTTCATAGCAGCATTGTTTGTAATAGCCAGAACCTGGAAACATCCTAGGTGCCCCTCAGTGGAAGAATGGATCAAGAAAGTGTGGAATATATACACATTAGAATACTACTCAGTGGTAAAAAACAATGACATCTTGAATTTTGCATGCAAATGGATGGAAATAGAAAACGCTATCCTGAGTGAGGTAACCCAAACCCAGAAAGATGATTATGGTATGTACTCACTCATTAGTGGACCCTAGCCATAAAACAAAGGACACTAAGCTTATAGCTCACAAGCCCAGAGAAGCC